>PVLD010014884.1:0-50716 GCA_004027595.1 Dinomys branickii
GATTGAGGTAGAGGCCATCTATTCCTATTTTTTCTAAGGTTTTTAACATGAATGTATGTTGGACTTTATCGAAAGCCTTCTCTGCATCTATTGAGATGATCATGTGGTTTTTGTCTTTGACTGTATTAATATAGTGTATTACATTAATTGATTTGCGAATATTGAACCATCCCTGCATTCCTGGAATGAATCCTACCTGCTCGTGGTGTATAATTTTCCTTATGATTCGCTGTAATCTATTTGCCAGTATTTTGTGGAGTATCTTTCCATCTATGTTCATTAGAGAGATTGGCCTATAGTTCTCTTTCTTGGTTGGGTCCCTCTCTGGTTTTGGTATCAGTATAATACTTGCCTCCAGAAATGTGTTAAGGAGAGTTGCTTCCTTTTCTATTTCATTGAAGAGTTTGAGGAGTGTTGGCATTAGATCTTCTCTGAATGTTTTATAGAATTCTGGTGTGAATCCATCAGGGTCTGGGCTTTTCTTTGTTGGTAAGTTTTTAATAACGTTTTCAATCTCATTAATTGATATTGGTTTGTTCAGGATTTTTACGTCTTCCTGATTCAATTTTGGTAATTTGAACCTTTCTAGGAATCTGTTCATTTCTTCTGTATTTTCTATCCTATGGGAGTAAAGATTTTCGAAGTAGGTATTAATGATGTTTTGTATTTCTTTTGGATCTGTAGTGACTACATCCTTTTCATTCCTTATTGCATTAATTTGAGATCTTTCCCTTCTTTTTTTGATAAGGTTGGCTAGGGGTTTATCCATTTTATTTATTCTTTCAAAGAACCAACTCTTTGATTCACTAATTTTTTGTAGAGTTTTCTTCATCTCGATTGCATTAATTTCTGCCCTGAGTTTTATAATCTCCTCCCTTCTTTGGGCTCTTGGTTTGGCTTGTTGCTCTTTTTCTAAGAGTTTGAGGTGTAGCATTAGGCTATCTATTTGCTCTCTTTCTGTTTTCTTTGTATATGAGTTCATTGCTATAAATTTCCCTCTGAGGACTGCTTTCATTGCATCCCACAGATTCTGGTACGTTGTACTTGCATTTTCATTTATTTGTAGGTATTTTTTATTTTCTTCTTTAACTTCTTGTGTGACCCGTTGGTTATTCAGGAGGTTGTTGTCTAATTTCCAAGTGTGTATGTGGTTTTTGGAGTTCTCTTTGTCATTAATTTCCAATTTCCTTGCACTGTGGTCCGATAATATGCATGGGATAATTTCAATTCTTTTGCATTTAGGTAGATATGCTCTATGGGCTAGAATGTGGTCAATTTTAGAGAAAGACCCATGTGCAGCTGAGAGAAATGTGTATTCTGTTGCGGGGTGGAACACTCTGTATACATCTACTAAGTCCATTTGTTCACACTTTTGGTTCAGGTCTGTTATTTCTTTGCTGAGTTTCTGTCCAGTTGACCTGTCTCTTTGCATCAGAGGGGTGTTTAGGTCCCCTATTTCGATAGTGTTGTTAGTTATTTGATTTTTTATGTCTGTTCAAATTTGACTTGTAAAGTTAGATGCTCCATTGTTTGGTGCATAAATGTTTAGGATTGTTACCCCTTCCTCTTGCAGCTTTCCCCTAACTAGTGTGTAATGGCCTTCTTTATCTCTTCTGATTGTTTTTGGTTAGAAGTTTACATTGTCTGCAAGCATAATAGCTACCCCTGCTTTTTTCTGGGGACCTGTTGCATGGAGAATTGTTTTCCAACCTTTAACTTTCAACCTGTGTATTTCCTTTTGAGTAGAATGTGTTTCCTGCATACAGCATATCATTGGATTGTGATCCTTAATCCACTCTTCCAATGTTTTCCTTTTGGCTTGTGAATTGAGGCCATTTACATTAATAGTTATCATGGTTATATGTTGGCTTATTCTAGTCATGTTATTTACTTGTTGTTGTTTTCCTTCTTTTGCTGTCTGTTTACTTACTTGTTATATTTAGGGGGTTACTTCTATCATTGTTCTTGGGATTGTGGTCTCTTTTTTCTCTGTCTAGAATATCTTTTAGTGCTTTTTGCAGTGCTGGTTTGGCACTGATGAAGTTCTTCAGTTGTTCTTTGTCCTGGAAATACTTTATTTCTCCATTGAATTTGAAGGATAGTTTTGCAGGATACATCCGTCTGGGTTGGAAGTTGTTTTGTCTCAGAATCTGTAATATCTCACTCCAAGCTCTTCTTGATTTCATAGTTTCCGTTGAGAAGTCTGCTGTGATTCTGATGGGCTTTCCTTTATAGGTGATCTGTTTCTTTTCTCTAGCAGCTTTTAATGTTGTGTTCTTTTGCTGGATATCTGGGATCTTGACTATTATACTTCTGTGTGTGTTTTTCTTCGGGTTATAGCTCGTTGGGTTTCTATATGCCTCGATTAACTGTACTTCAGTATCTTTTACCTTGTTTGGGAAATTTTCTGCTGTTATTTCAGCAAATATTCTTTTTATATCATTTGTGTTGTCTCCTGCTGTTTCACTGAATCCTATTACTCGAATATTATTTCATTTTGTCTCGTCTTGCAGCTGTTGGATTGATTTTTCTTAGGTTTTTGATGATTTTATGAGATCCTTCCTTTCACGTTCATAAGCTGCCATGCTGTCTTCAAGGTCTGAAATTCTATGTTCAGTTTCGTTTAAGTGGTTTTGCAAGCTTTCAATGAAAGTTTTCAATTCCTGGCAATCTCTTTGGACCTGTTTCATTCTTGGTAATCCATTCCTAAATTGCTCTTGTAATGTTTGCATTTGTTTCCTATTTTCTTCTAATCTTTTATCTATTTCTTCTCTATGTGTATGGAACATTTTTTCCATTATAGTTTTCAGTTCATTTTTTGTCTGAAAGATCATTGCAGGTATGTGGCTTATTTCTGCTTTAAGCTCTTCTATGGCCTGATGGAGTTGTTTCTTTATTTCGGATGCAATCATTTCATAACTTGCAGGTATGTGGCTTCCTAGTTCCCCTGTATCCTCACATCCAGGACTTGTTCTGGGTGGGGTTGAGTTCTGAGACTGCGTTTTGTTCTTCTGTCTTCCCATTTTTGGGTATCAGATGCAAAATATTGAGCAAGAAATTACTCAGGCAGTTCACCAGGCAAAGGTCTGTTGCAGAGGCTGCTCCAATGACTCCTTCTCTTCGGGAGAATGTCCCTTAAGCGTCCTGCTGAGAGTTCAGCTTAAAAGGCTGCTCAGATGCTGGTTTGTGGGGTGAGCTACTCTGTACCGAGAGGCCTGGGTGGGGCGTGTAAAACCGTTTCCCCGCCCTCCCAGGGTTCCCTGCAGGTATGGGGACGGATCTCCTCCCCCACTCGGTGATCCGGTCATGGCACACAGATATTTCACCAGTTTCAGAATCTGTGCAGGCAGGAAGATTCCAAAGTGCCAATTTTTTGTGCTAAGCCCACAATTCGCTACTCCCTGATGCTTCTGTTTCCTCGCGCTCTCCAGGTCTGGGGGAGGGAGCGGGATGCTCCGCTCCTCTGTGCTCCTTGTGCTGCCTTGGCTGTGGACTGCAGGCTGCTGAGGGCCTTGGCTGCGGGGGCCGGGACCAGAGTGGGATCCCGGTTTGGTGCTTGGATTTGCGCAGCCTGTCTGAGGAGCACAGGTTCCGAGACCACCCCGCGCTGCAGCTACTAAAAAGCCAATCTTTTTTTCTGCATCTTCTAATCTGTTCCACTGCCCCTCAGGTCTGTTTTTTTGCCAGTACCATGCTGTTCTTAACACAAAACTTTTGTAGTATAATTTCAAGTCAGGGATTGTGATACCTCCTGCCTTGTCTTTGTTGCCCAAAATTGTTTTTGCTATTCTTGGCCTCTTCAGTTCTCAAATTAATTTTAAGAATGTTTTATCTTGTTCTGTGTGGTATGCTAATTGTGTTGATGCAATTGTATTAAATCTGTGTAACAATTTTGGGAGGATGGCCATTTTCACTATGTTGGTTCTTCTACCAAAGAATAAGGGATATCTTTCCATTTTCAGATATCTTCTTCTATCCCTCTTTTTTTCAGAACACTGTAGCTTTCAATGTAAAGATCTTTTACTCCCTTTGATAGACTGAGTCTTAAGCATTTCATCTTTTTCAGTGCTACTGTGAATGATATTATTTCTGTAACTTCTCTCTCAATGAGTTTGTTATTATAGGAAAGCTATTGATTTTTGAGTATTGACTTTGTATCCAGCTACACAACTGAATTTATTTGTTAAATCTAAATATCTTTTGGTGGAGTTTTGAGGGTCTTCTATGTAGAGTATCATGATATTCTCAAATCATGATAATTTAACTTCTTCCTTTTCTATCTTTATTCCTCTTATTTCTTTCTCTTATCTAATTGCTCTGGCTAATGTTTTCAGAGCTATATTAAATAGGAGTGGTGACAGTGGACATTTTTGTCTTGATTTTAAAGTGAAAAGTTTCTCAGGTTTTTACTATTTAGTATGATGGTGGCTGTTGGTTTGTCATAGATAGCGTTTATCAGATTGAGATAAAGACCACCTGTTCCAATTTTCTGTCTTTTTTTTTTTAATCATGAATGAGTACTAAAAGTAACCCTGGTGATGGGTGAAACACAGAACATATCTACCATAGGAATGTTCTAGAACATGTGTTGATAGCCTGAGAGTGAACAAAGAAGAGGCTTCCTTTTCTGTGACCTGAGACCTCTTCCATCACTTGGTCCTTTCTACTAGTAACAACAGGATACAAATGACCTTTCTGGATTATCTATGTAGCAACTATTGTTAGATCACTCTTCTTAAACCGATGAGTAGGCATTATTTTCATGTTTCAGATAAGAAAAATGTCAGACAAGTTACCTAATTTATTCATTTCTCCTTGAGGGAAGACCTGATATTAAAATTCTGGACAATCTTCCTCCAAATCTCAGTCTACCTCCTTTTTTCTTGGAATACAGGAGACAATATACATCTTAGAGGGCCAATCATACAGAGGATGCTTCATAAACTTTTGTTGAATGAATTCTTGGGTAAATTTGCATCTGTGTGAAGGAAACAAAACATAAAGTCTGGGGACATGGTGTGTATGAGACTTCTAACTCAAAACTTTTTTTGGAGTTAAAATGTGATGATTCTTTTTTTTTAATTGTTTATATATCCTTTTTTAATTTTAAAGACAAAAGAATGGAGATGTATAAACCAGAATAACACAAAAACAATACAGGAAATGCAAAATTATAGAGAATATAGTAGGGAATTAGCACAGGATGCTGCATTATATAATGTTATCTTCGCAGTTGTTCCCAGTTATACAGATGATGGCTTGTTCGAGTAATCAGTTTTCTCCACCCTCATCTCCATTTTTCTACCATTCAATCAGTCATCTTCTCTCTGATAACAATGGTACTTTTTGGTTTATTTACTCCCTTGGGCTTTCACATTGGGAACAGACATGGCTAATTCAAATGATACTGTAACAAACATGGGTGTACACAAATTGCTATGGCAGGAAAACACCCATCCTCAAAGATGGTATATAGGCAGGGAAATAGGTTCACTATGGTCAAGAACCCATTGACAAGCCCTCAAGGCCATCTGGGGTTAGGTCGAGTAGGTGGGGTTACCCAACAAACCACCAGGCTCCACCTCGATACAGCCAGAGCCCCGATTGAGTCCTCAGGGTTGCCCCGGTGGACTGCCGGGCTCTGCCCCGGGGAGGCGCTCCCAGAGGCCTGGTCGTTAACTTGACTTTTTATTCAGCAAGTAGTCACAGAAATATGTCCACTGATGCAAAGGGGACATTTATTTAAGGAAAAGTGGTTCATGTTGCAGAATGAAGTATTTTCTTGGGCACATTCATGAGATGAAGGTTGTATCAAGACAAAAATACTGTTTACTGGACTTTTACTGCATATCTGATCCCATTCCAATTCTTTATATGTCAATTTATTTAGCAGTTGCTATATGGTAGGGTCAATTATTTTTCTCTGCCTGAACATAGGAACTAAAGGCAGAGAGAGTTTAGGTAGTGTATGAAATTATAGAGCTAGAAAGAAGAGCTGCAATTTAAACCCGGGCTGATTGGTTCTTGGGCCCTACCTTTGACCACTGGGTCCTAATAATGCACAGACTTCTCAAAAACTGCTGCTACTGTTGAGCTGGATGCATTTTTTATGAGGCCATAGTGACAACTGGTCCAGTAGATATGTAAGCACTAGTAATACATACAAGTTATAGAATTTTAGTTTCATACTATTATTTATTGATCTCTTCTTATAGCATGCGCTTCTCCCCCACCTTGTAGGTGTTTTGGAGAAAAGTATTTCAGCATTAATTTAGAAATTATGAGACCAAATGAATGAATCTGGTGTTTCCTGAAGGCCATGTGCTACTGATCATAATTAAGAATGTGTCTTTTACAAGTTAGTAATCTAGAAGGTGAGAAGGGCAAGTGAGCTAACCATTAGTGGAAAGATCATTATATTATGGCAGGTGTAAGAGGTGGAATGTTACAGGAACAAAGAAGAAGGGCCAAAAGAATACTCAAGAAAGGGAATCTGAGGTCAGGATCTTGGCAGAGTATTACCTTGATCCCACATGGCCCACTTGAGTGAAAAGACTTTTACCGAGGTATGATTGAAGACAAGAAAACCAAAAAGATAACCCGAGTCACTCAGAATCTAGCTGTCAGGGTATGAACTCAACAGTCATAGGGCTCAAAGTCCGGGAAAGAGAAGTGGTTTTACCAGGACCCAGTGAGAGCTGGAGATACAGAAGTGCTGCTGGTGATGAATGTGATCTTGTGGAAATACAGCTACCACCAGATATGAGATACTAAAGCAGGAAACGAACAGACAAGAAATACTCCAATGTCTTTCTCTTTCCACCTTCCAGTTTCCTGGTGGTGTCTCCCATGGGCAAGACCTGAATGACAGTGTCAAGGGGGCTATGGAAAGCTGCTTTGTAGGGGTCAGCACCCAAGGCACAGGCCAGTGCAGAAGGTCACAAAATTGATCCAATCTGCCCACTGTAGGTGCTTCCTAAGAAAAGGTAATACCTTTATCTTGAACTATAAAGAAGAGTCTTTAACTGAATAAAAATGGAAAGGGAAGAAGATGTACCAAGAAGAGATTCTATCCTTTCTAAAGATATAATTCAGCCATGGAACTTCAGTGCTGTAGTGTTTTCAAGGGAATAGATTTAATACAGGACACATCATTTATAGAATTACTTTATAAAAGTCACCCAAAAAGTCAAATGCAGAAGAGTGCAGATCTGTACACACTGAAGACCCAAAGAATGCAGCTGAGGGACTGGATCCCATGGCAGTGTCCTGCATGAGTTCAGGTGAAGACCTAGAGCCCGTGGCAATGTCTTCCACGAGTCCCACTGAAGATCTCAAGCCTATGACAGTGTCTCATGCAAGTCTGTATAAGGGATCTGCACTGGTAAGGCCCAAAGGTCAGTGGTAGAAGCTAGAAAGTCTGTACCAGTGGGGTAAAGGATCTGTGCTACCAGACTGCAAGATCTGTACTAGAGCCAGGAAGTGATGCTCAAGGTAATGACCAGAGATCCCCTGAAGAGAACCACAGCATCCTCAGTGACAGTGAAGACCTAAGCTCCTCTGATGATGAGAACAGCTGAGTTCATGTCAGGAAAACCAGCATAACAAGATTCTCCAGGAGAATCAACAGCACGCTGCTTTCTCCTCCACTTCTTTTTATGCTGTTGGTAACAATTCCCAGGTGGGCCTTTCACACCCTGAATCATGCTGATTCAGTTCAGCTTGGTGTTACATGTTGTCCCTTAGTTAATCTACCACAAGTGTGTTCTTGATGAATGGAGGAGAGACTCTGAGAAAGGTGGAGTGGAAGATACCATTTTACCAACCATGTCTTTTGATTACCCTCTGTCCCTGCTGGAGAACCATATAAATAGTAGTTAGAAAAAAAAAATCTTTCTGTTCCTGGGAGGGCTCTTGTGAGATATAGCCCCTTTTCAGGATGGTGATTTTCTATGCAATCCTGAATATGTGGCACCCAGGCATTCTTCCTACAGTTGAACATCTCTCTGAGTTCTGTCCTTTATTCCAAAGTTTAAAGCTCATCGTTAATAACTCATTATCTTAGTCAGTTCCAGCCACTATAAAAAACTACCATAGACAAGAAATTCAAACAACAGAAATTTATTGCTCACAGTTTCTAGACTGAGGAGTCCCAGCCAAAGAAACAGCAGATTTGGTGTCTGTTGAGGGACTTCTCTGTGCTCCACAAATGTCACATTCTTGCTATGTCCTCACACTCTGGCAGGGACAAAAGCGCTCCCTACATCCTCTTTTATATGAAGGTACTAATTTCATTCGAGGCCTCTCCTTTTATGATCTAATCACCCCTCCCCCCCGTGCCCCACTTTTTAATACTGTTTCTTTTGGTATTGGGATTTCAACCTGCAAATTGTGAGAGAAAACAAACATTCAGGCAATAACACTCTTCATCTCATACCTAAATTCTTGAGCAACACTCCTAGGAAGTGGAGAGCCAGTACTCAATGTTGGTCTGACCAGGATGTTTCCACAGTGGGGTGTTCACAGAGAGGTCTGATTTTCTGGTTCCTGTAATTTCCCTCCCACGTGAGTATGTGCTTACACTTCACTTCCTCTCTACATCACTGAGCTCTCCTTACTTGGCCGCATTTTCTTTATGTTCCAGCTTGTGCCTAATCCTCAAGCTCAGACTGCATTCTAAGTCCAACCATTTATAACTCAGACTCTGTTACAAGTCTCCCACAGCCCTGATTCTGTCTGTCACCGGGATCACATGGCAGTCTTGTTTGTGCTCTGCAGTGTGGAGTGCCTTCCTGAGGAACCAGAAGTCCTACCCCTAATTCAAGGGTTAGGGCACCAAATACAACATGGTTTGGGACCTGGGTCACCTTGCTCCTTCCTCACCTTCTATTTCAGTTGCTGGGTCTTTGGCACCTGCATATCAGTGCAGTAGATGGCCTGTGCCTTCATTTACCTCATGCAGTTCTGGTGGACACTTGCTTTTCTGGTGTCATAATTGGTGTTGTCCTCTCTCACTCGCAATAGTGTCCCAGTAGGAAAGATAAATTACACATTTATTTTACTTGTAGGAGCCTGTGTGACATGAACACATGCCCTGGGATGAGTGTGGGAGGGCTCAGGGTTTCTGACAATGAATTATAGATTGAATGTCAGTATGTTCGGGCAATATATGTATAGATCTGGGTGTCCTTAAAACAGAGGAGTTGATACCACACACCCTTCTTTTCAAAACCAGCTCCAGCAAATATGATTAAAGCTTTAGCCTGTGGATAATGGTATAGCCTGGAATTTGGTTGTATTTAAATCTATTTAGGGTGCTAGACCAATAAGATCCTTTGGTGATATAAAATCTCTCCCTTGGTCACCTGTCAAAGATGTCACTTGTCACCAAGCCATAGTGTCTATGTGAAGTCTCTCAGCTTTTCTCTCTCGGCCTGTGGAAGAGCTGTGTGAGGCTTTCCTGTAGGTCAGTGGTGTGGCTACATTAGACTGGGCAATAGAGCGCTTCAGAATGTGGCTCAGAAAAAATGACTTGATTTGTTTCTGTAGGGCTGAGAGCTCAGGTGCCGTTTGGTTTGGCAGCTGCAAGTTGATTCAAGTTGTTCTGAACCTCCCCCTTCCTATCAGGATTCTCCCAATGGCCTTCCGATGGGCCTGGGACAAAACCCTGAGGAGCAGGGAGAGAAAACCAAAAAAGAAGGTCCTACTGGATGAAACGCCATAGAAATTCATTTCAGAGAGAAGCCTTCTGGCTTCGTTTAACTGACTTTCTGCCCAGTGGCTCCTAAAAAGAATTCTTAAAAATTCTCATCATGAGGTTTTGTAGGTGAACTGACTGGAAGGAACAGTGAATAAAAACTAAACTGCTCATCGTTAAGTCTCTGTGGAAGAGGGAGAATGCAGCAGCTCTCTCTAAAATGATTTTAAAAGTTACCCTGAGTGCATTGACCTTGTCCCTGATGATCAGAATTATAGAACATTTTCCTAAGGGATGAAGAATGGGAATAGCCAATAGGCATTATATTAGGCTTAAGAGTTAGAAGAAAGGAGTATTTCCCAAGGGCCCAGAAAGAATGGAAGATAGGAGGTGAGGAATTTCGTGTAAAGTAACCTGAAGGAGAAAGGACTAGGAACAGTTAATCTAGGCAAGCAATGAGCAGGTAGGGGGACAAGAAGTAAAGAAGATCTGTACACAGGGGCTCTGCATGCAGAGCTGACCTTGCTTGGGGACAAGCAAAGTGTCCAGGCCAGGAAGGGATGTGAGGGAATCCTGATTCAAATCCTTTTCCATAATTCCCTAGCATGATCACAGTTCCCAGATCAATGGCCCTATTTGGGGATGGTTTCATCGCTATATAGAGATGCCATTGCCTGCAGTATGAAATAATTCAAGTGGCTTTAGTCCTTTCTTTGTACCCTGAGGAACATTTTAGGAAGAAGAGGCTAGTGTGTCAGAGGAGAAATAGGGCATTGTCCAACTATGTTAGAATGCTCTGGGTACCTTGGGTTAGAATGTGGTATTGGGAATTTAGATCTGGGGATTCTGAGAATAAACTTCATACTTTTATCTATGGTGAGGTTACAATAAGTTGCTTTACACTCATACACTTGTTTAATACATACACTCACACACTCATTTGTTTAATCATCATGGATCTATGAATTTTATGGCAAGTTTGCATGTTATGGTGGTCCAGGCATGATATGGCCCCTTCACTGGCTAGAAAGAACAGTCAGAAATGCATCTCAGAAAGGCAGAGAATATGTTAGAACAACTGCGTTTGTTGAAAGTGAGCCAAGAAAGTAGGGTAGTGCCATGGCTGTGTGGTGAAGGATTCACTGGCATAATCAGCACCGATCAAGAATGATTGCCCTGGACTGGGCACAGTGGGTTGAGCAGTATCCCCTAAAATTCAAATCCACGAGGAACTTCAGAATGTGATCTTGTTTGGAAATAGTCTTTGCAGATGTAGTTAGTTAAGATGTGGTTACACTGAGTTTGTGTGGCTCTAGATCCAATCACTGGTGTCTTTGGAGAAGAAAGGAGAGAGAAGTTTGGACACAGAAAAGACACAGGGAGAAGGCTACATGAGAGCCAAGGCAGATGTTGGAATCATGCTACCATGACCCAAGGATGCTAGGATCGCCAGAACCACCAGAAGCTGGGAGAGAGTCCTGGAACAGTTTTCTGAATGACAATTTCCGGGAGGAACCAACTCTAGTGACTCCTTGATTTTGGACTTGTAACCTTCAGAACATGTAACAGCACATTTTTGTGGCTCTTTGTTATAGCAACCCTAGGAGAAACAAAAACACCAGGAACTAGAGATGCTGTTCCCAATCTCAAGATTTAAAGGTGAGGCCAGAAGACCCTGAGGCAACGCAGAACTGAATGTGTGAGGAGCTCAAGACCCAGAGAGGCCTGCGGGTGGGAAGCCTCCCTGCAGATGTGGGTGTAGAGTAGATGCGCCACTCCCACAGCCTTCTGCAGCATGGAGTGGTCATTAGTGGGTATTCCGGTCATGGACACAGCCACTAGCATTGAGGGCACCATGCTCTTGGACCAACTGTACATGTGATTCAACAGAGTTTTGGCGTGGATCCTCCAACGGTAACAGATCTTTCTTTGTCAATTCCTGCTTCATGTCTTGGAGAGGAATATGGTTAGACACTTGCTAACCTAAAACTTGCCCCAGGATAAGGGCAGTTTCAGGCCTCCTGTTAAGCACATTTTAGAGAATAATCAGTTGGCCGAACTTTTTCAGCTGTAAAGGAAAAGCCAGAAGACTATGCATCTGTGTTTTACCTGAGGTAAAGTGTGCTATTGATCACATCCTCCTACTCCTAAAACATTTCTCAGAAGTCCTGGGCTAATGATAACACAAAGGCAGTGAGAAGTGGATTGGTCACTGCGAGAATGATGGGTGGCTGAATGCTCCCTGAGGACTGCATTGCGTTTTCCTTAGAAGAGCCTCTTGAAGGAGAACAGAAGCCTCTTTGCATTTGAGTTTTTGCCAACCAAGCTGGAGGAAGCGGTAAGTTCTCAGAAGGGCACGGGCAGGGCAGAAATGAAACGTTTAAGCACTCAGAGGGCATTGGAAAAGCTGTTAAAACCTAAGTCACTATGAATGTGATACCCTGATTATCTACCAGAGGGAATTATAAGAAGTAACTGCTGAAGTGTATAGGGGAGTTTGGAATGGGGAATCATCAGAAAGCCCCATTAAGCTTGAGAGAGCTTATTAGAGATGCTACCCAATGCTTGGATTCAAAGCTACATTTAACTAGGCTTCCCTGACTCTTCCTTCTGAGCCTTTAGTGTAGCCCTGGAGGAGGAGAATACTTCATAGCAGGATAGAGTTGTATTTGCTAATTCCTGAGGATTAGTAGAAAGAGTTTTAATGAGATCTCTATCAGGCCCTGCTGTAGTTATAGCAGTCTGATTTGGATTTCTTTGCATTTTACAATATTTCTTAATACTCACAATTCCACCCAATTTGAAAATATATATTCAGGACCAGCAACAGGCTTAGCAGTTTACATTCAAGACAAAGTTTATAGGGCAAAATTTAAATGGAGGACTCCCTGTGCAGACAGCACTGCCCTTGGACCCCGATAGTCCTAAGTGGGACTTTGTGTTGGGTCTGTGCCTAAGGGTCCCCACACTTTGGGATGTATTTGTTATAAGTTCTTTTTTTCCCATAATGACTGAAATGGGCAGTAGAATTCAGGCAGGAAACTCAGACAGGGGCCTCATGTGGTCCTGGTTCTAATTTCTATCCTTTATATCACTCTGTGATCTGCCCATACCCTTCCTGCAAAACACACACACACACACACACACACACACACACAGAGTCAGCCCTTGCATGCATGAGGGATAGGTTGCGAGATTCCCTGCAGATACCATGATGTACAATACTCCAGGGCCTCATGTAGAATTGTATAGTATTCAGCAAGCATTTACACACTTCCTCTTACATACTTTGAGTCATCTTTAGACTTATAATACAACCAGGATGCTATGTAAATAATTGTTATTGTTCAGCAAATAATCATAAAGGAGAACGTCTACAAGCTTAGAACAGATGCCAATTTTCCCCAAATAGTTCATCCTTGGTTGAGTGTGAGGATGCAGAACCCATGTGTCTGGAGCGGTTAAAGTCATGTGCTTCACACAGTGTGTCAGAGTTCATGCATGACAGTGGTCTCAAAGATGATACCATCTAGCAGGTGGCAGACGTCTTGGTTTGTGGAAGTACATGCTCTGGTAGCAGAACAGTTATGTCAGAATGAGGAGTTACAATAGCAGCGCAACCAGACCACTGTAGTACATTTCGTCACTTTATGGCTATAGCTGTTAATCTCATTTTTTTCCCACAAAAAGAGCTCCTCAATATTTCTTTTTTTATTAAATCTTTTTATAAAAGTGCCTTGAGAAAAGAATGCATTTCTCAGAATGTATCCATCATTAAGTGATACACGACTTCATGTATATGTGGGTGTGAGTATATGTTCTTAGACCAGCCGGAGGTCCCCATGGAACACTTACAACTGTCCTTGGGTCTTGTAGCTTGGGCCCAGTTTCAGGAAAAGTTTGATATGTGGATTGCTGTTGCTTTCTGGCTGTTGTGTTTCCCAGAGTCGCAGAGATTGGTGCTGACACCCTGATTTTGGGGTGACCTTCATTCACATCAGATGCAGGTTGAGGTTAGCGGTCTGAGCTACCAGTGGCCCACCACCAACACTATGCTGAGCCACATGCAGGGGTCTGTGCATCGGCGCTCTCTCATTCATGTTTTTTCCCATAGTAGATCTACACCGACACATGCAGTGGGATGGAGAACATCTGAATTTCCTGTTAGCCTGAGTCAGTGAGATAGAAGACATAACTGGATGTATTTCTTGCACTTTTTCTTATCCTACCTATGACAAGGTGTCCAAATCCAGAGATAAGTCAGGACATGAGAGCTTGCTGCAGCCCTGAGTAAGGATGACCCCTGCAGGGATTTTGATCCATAAGTGATACACAGAAGAAGAAGGCAGTAAGACCCAGCTTGGGACTAGGCATGCCAGTTAACTTTGGGAGTCCTGATAGCAAGGACTAGGCCACCAGATACAATGCTAAACTTCAGCCAGGGATATAGCTCAGTGGCACCAATGCTTGCCTGGTAAGCACAAGATCATTAGTTCAATTTCTGTTACCAAAAAAAAAAAAAATCTTGAAGGAAATAAATGTGGTCTTTGGGAAGATGAAGAAAGCTAGGGAGTACCTGCAGCCTGGGAAAGCTGAAGTTCTTTGCAGACCAGCACAAGTGGAAACTGCAAGACATGAGAAAATGTGGGAGTAACAAATACTGAGACTGAATCACCTGGTAGTTTTGAATCTGAATCCCTGTAATAAAGTGATGGCCGGGTTAGTGGTGATGATGATTTGTGATAAACTGCTGCCCTGACCTTCTAAAACCCTTTCCACAGTAGGGCTGGGGAGACAGTGGAGTCTTCGTCAGCTGTTGGGGTGGAGAACAGAGGCTGAAAGAGCAATGTCTGTGGTTCATTTTCTGGAGCTTCAAACCTAGAGGTCTTCCTGCCCCTCGCCAGTCAAGTCTACATCATGACTAGTGCCATACTGAAGTGCATCCAGGCAAAAAATGTGAGTCTTGGAACCAGTGCGATGAGGGAGCACCTTAAGACCTTAGGGAATCTGTGTTGAATCTCAGTTCACTCATCTAATAAGAGGGAAGAGGCAACATACCTGACATATTCGGTCACAAGATGAATGAATGTGTAAAGGAGTGCTCTATTCTCTTTAAGTGTTGCATTTTCATGCCTATTTTTGTTCTTGGTTCTTCCCCTAATTTCTGTCTTCCTTTTCAGGGCACACCTCAGCTGTGGATTGTCTCCTCAGAGCCCTCTCCTTGCGGTGTGGGTGTGTTCCTTCCTCTCTTTAGACAGGTCAGTGAGAACTTAGCCTTGAGAGGTAGAATATATGTGAGCCCTTGGATTTCCTGTTTCCTTCAATCTTTTCATAGAGCAGAATGATTTCTTTCTCTGTTGGGATGTGGCTCTGCTGCTCACAGAAACACTGAAGCAAGTAGAATCTAGGGCCATTTTGAATTCATGCAAACTCATGGGTCCACATCTATAGGGAGCCTGGAGAGCCTAATATACTTCGGGGATTTACAAGCTGGTGACAGAGAGACTGCTTAGGAAGTTCTGTGGGGATGTGGGTGGAGATGACCTGGCTTCTTGGGAGATGTCAGAAACTATTTATTAGCATCTAGTGGCCCCAGGTAACCATGTACAACCACTGCCACATCTTATGTCACACCTTGGATGCCATTTATGAACACACCAAGTTGCCTCCTCCACAAGCCAGCAGTGAGAAAAGACTGCTTTCTAGTGAGTGCAGGACATTGTGAGCTGGATTCAGGGTTGGCTTTAGCATCTTGAAGAGAAAGCCACCCCTTGATCGCTTGGGAGGAAGCTCTTGCTCTCTGGGCAGCTGTGCATTATTTGTTCCCATGTAAGATAAATGTATGAGGGAATCCTCTATGACCAAGAGTCAGAGTCAAGGTTAGATTTTTCACTCTTTTCAGTTCATGTTTTCTAAATAAGTAAGGTTGCCACGGGTTTCTTTCAGTTATTTTGGTCTGGCATAATTCTATGTAGACCTTGAACTTGGACTTGAGGTGAGATCTCCTTTGATTGAGGCCTTTCCTACACAGCATATTATTCTGCCCTCCTTTTCTTATCATTTGAAAGTATCAGTTTTTCCCACTAACATCCAACTCAAGGTGTCATATAATATATAAATATATAAATATAATAAATAAACACATTATT
Organism: Dinomys branickii; assembly: GCA_004027595.1. Taxonomy (NCBI): domain Eukaryota; kingdom Metazoa; phylum Chordata; class Mammalia; order Rodentia; family Dinomyidae; genus Dinomys; species Dinomys branickii. The sequence goes on from PVLD010014884.1 coordinate 15,847, forward strand.
TTACATGTGAGCCTCACCAATGGGTTGCATATACCTCAAATATAATAGAGACTAACTCAGCAACGTTTATAACCATAGTATAATTTAGGTAAAATCTATGCTTCTGTGTTCTTAGTCCATGTGCAAAGAAGTAGAAGCACTTTTCCTTTCTGCCAACAGATGTAGACAATTGGGCTGAGCAGTGACTCAGTGCAGGTAGACTGTCCATGCCCACTGTGCATGGAACAGGGTTGTTCTCCAAGGCCTCATTTTCTAGAGCTTGGTGATGCTAAGGATTCAGCAGGAGAGGGGTGGAAGATGAAGTTCAGAGAGTTCAAGGAGAGTGTGTGCTCCAGGAAAGATGCTCGAGTAACACAAAGATGTGGCATACAGGGAGATGATGGCAGGTTCGCTGATATTTCCCACTGTTGTCCTGCAGGAGTTTACCAGAACAAAGAAGAGCAGAGCAGGCAAGTGGGGTTAAAGAAGTTGCCCCTATTGGTCAACATGAGGTTGGAAATGTAGGGTTTCCCTGTCTCCCACAAATTACACTCTGTCTGACAAATTACTATTGTTTTTTCCCCCACTGATATTTTATCTAAGTGCTTCTTCAATCCATTTGTTTTGTGACTGAAAAGGAAAAAAATCTTTAGAAAAGTTCAATAACTTCATAAATTTTCATCTATAGAGAAAGCAATATATGAAAAGCCTTCCAAATTGTGCTCATGAAATATTTCTCCTGCTTTGGTACTTATCCACTCCACTTTGTTGTCCCAGAAATGCGTCATCAGCAATTGTTTCTTAGATTTGGACATATTCCACTCTTTCTAGTAGAAAAAGTCCTGCACGTGTTTTCATTATATACATACAATTCTTTGTATTATATTGGATATAAATATGTTTTTGAAGACAAGAATGTCACTCCAATGGATTTTAGGTGATGCTAGAAATTGGCCCAAAATCTCTTATAAAGCAATTTGACTGTATTAAGAGCCTTAAAATGCTCATTGGTACTCTGAACAAACAATTCCACCTCTTGGCATCTATGCTAAACTAATAATCTGAAAAAAAACCTACACGTAAGCTAAGATATTAACTTTGGTGTTTTATATATATATATATATATATATATATATATATACATATACACATTTATTTTTTAAAACTGTAAACACCTTAAATATTCAACAAGAATTTTTATATAAAATGATGAATCCATTTAGCAGAAAGTTATGCAGCAACAGAATCTTACTTATGAAGACTACAATATAAAAACATGAAAAACAGATGATATGATCTAAATAATAACCAATTACAGTTACTTAGTGTGACTATACAAAAATATATGTATTACAAAAAAGATGAGAAAAAGCCATATGCTTTGTTAGTAGTAATTGGTTTTGGATGATTGTGTGTTAAATATTTCTACGTTTTTTGTCTATTTATGCTTTTATTTTCCCACAACCTTTTGTTACAGAGCATGGCTACTCAATTGAAAACAACGACAAAAAAAAAAAAAAACAACAAAAACAACTCATGGACTATCCATGTGTTTCTTAGTGTGGCGAAGAATCTTTATAGGCTCTCAGTAGGCAGAAATTTTTTAATGAATACTTAGGCAATTGTGTTTATATGAGAAAATGGTGTAATATTATGGAACAAATACTGGTTTGGGTTTACAGAGATGAGTTAAAATCTTGACTTTATAATGAATCATGTGACATCAGACAAGTCATTCTTCACTTCTGGTCTCCTGGGTCCATTTGTAAAATGAAGGAATTGCACTAGAATTCTCAGTTGTTTTCATGAGCACCCTTAACTTTCTGGGATGCAGAAACCAGACATGTTGAGATTTGGGGTGCAGCCACAATAGAATGTAATCAGAAGGGTCTTCTGCAAAGCCCTGATCTGGGTACTATTTGATGTTAAACATGCCATTCTTTAGGTAGCAATCTCACATTGTCATATGGTGACAAATTTTTCATGGCAATGTTGTACAAGACAACATTCATTCATTCAACAAATATTTCTTGCACGTAGTTCTCAGGACTGGGGATACCAGATGGGCCCATTCCTTATGCTCAGTGTTGTCCCTAGTCATCTAGGTCTGAAACTGAGGGTGCACCTTGACTTTACCTAGGGAGGTTAAATTCACGTTTGTGAAACAACAAGAGTGCACTAAGTCAGAATCTACCATCCTATGTTGAGTAGCATTTGTAAATCCAGATACTCTAGATTCTAATGAAGGCATAGCCAAACAGGCTGAAACAAAACAAGTTTTGACTAACTAAAATAAAGGAAGAAGAAGACCTGTGCTAATACATTCAAACCAGAGCTGAACTTTCAATCAGAATAGGAGAAAGTAAGAGAGCATTTATATTTATCAAACACTGATGCTCAGGAATCGTACCATGTGCTTATCTTCTAGAATTATGTATGACTATCCTCATTTTACAAATGTGGAATCCAAAGCACAATGGATACTGGAAACAAAAACAAAGCTGGACATGTGCTCTCCACATTCAATGGTCCAGTTCAGGTTTGGCCTTTACACCATGACCAGCGGGCATTACGAACCATAGTGTGGAGGGAGAGTGCAGGCAAGACACCCTCCCCAAAAGAAAAAAGGATCTGTTCTCAGGTTATAGACTCCATCAATCTCTCAATCTAGTGAGCACCAGACTTTCGGTCTCCCACCTTGACTCAAAAATATGTTTTATGTTGCCTTTAATAGAGGACTCATGTCTTATTGATCTCAGTCTGCATGCAGGCCCTGCAGCACACAGACTCAGATGAGAGAGGAAAAAAATCAATTCAGATCCCAGGATACAGTGCTGTTTCCAGGTTTACTGGATTATCTTTCTTTCTCATTCTCATTTAGACTGTGGAAGGACTGCCCTGTGTCTTTGCTTTGAAAAGGAGCCATGTGGCCATAGTAGTATTTCCTGGGGTTGGCAGATCTGTAATTCAACAAGGAAGCCAGCTGCAATTCTCCCTTAGATCAGCTGGCTTAGGGGGCTCCTAGTCTGGTGGATCAAATGCAGTCATGGCACAGCGCAGGGACAGTAACTGATGCCAATGAACTACCTTCTGTGCAAATTAAATTTTCTTCTGGTTTAAATGACTCTTCCCAATGCCACAGTGCCCACACCCAGGGTTTCCTGCACCAACACTTCAGAAGGGACTACTGCAGCTCTGGGTTGGTGCTCCTCCTCTCCATACTCTGCATAATGTGGCATCAGAAGCCAGGGCCCCAGCCTTCCGGGCACCACATAGAAAAATTAGAACGTACTCCAAGGCATTCACTGATCTAGGAAAAGTGGAGTGGTAGCCACAAGAAATTTCTAGAAGGTCAGAAAAGGGATAAACCAGTGAGTGATGCAATAGCTAGAGAATAGACGAGATGAGCTTGCATTTAGCAGGTGGGTAGCAGTTGGGGGAGAGTACACCCACGTCTAGGTTTCTTCTCTAAAGATTTCAGGGTTTTCATCTACAGATACTTCAAATTCAGCTTTGATGCCTACTATTTATTATGTACCTAGTAGAGTTACATTCAATCATTATATATATATATTTTTTTAAATTTTAATGTAATATAATATATAATATATATTATATATATAATTATTGTATGTGTGTATATGTATATATACACAATATTTAAATTTATCCTGGGGAGTTGGTATGTGGACATATCATATCTTTATCACCTTTACTCCCTCTGCCCTCACCTTTCCATCTCTCCCCTTCCCAGATCCCATTCCCATCTGCATGAAGTCGACTTTCCTATTTCTTACCATGTGTCTAATATTTTGTCCCTTAAGTTATTTATATTTAGATTTCTCATATAAGGGAAAACATGTGAAATTTTATCTTCTATTTCAGCCTCAAAATTCTTCCATTTTTAAATAGGTATACTCAGTCATTTACTGAGCATCTGTTACATTAGGCACTGTGTTTTGTAACACAGGTACTTAAATAAGTAAGATATGACCCCTGGTCTAAGGACATATAGTAGACATGAAAAGGAAGTCATTCATTGTGATACAGTCACTGGCAGTTGAACCTAAGTTCTACAATTACGGAACATATAAAGTACAAATCAAAACATAAATGAGTGACTATTTCTGTGGTAGAAGAGATAAGTGAGTGAAAAGTATGGACAACAGTTGACTTTTGAACTTGATAGAGGCCTATCCATTCATAAGTGTCAGAAAGCATTCCTAGCAGAGGAACCTGATCAAGCAACAAGCTTGGGAAATGGACTTAGTCAGATGAGGGACCAAGAAGAATCTTGCAGAGATAGGAGTCAGGAGATCCTAAGGCACAGGCAAGACACAAGGCTAGAAACAGAATACAGAACATATACAAGTCTAACCAAGACTGAGAAAGGGAGGGCTACAGAGATGATGGCATCTGGTGAACCTCTGGATCAGGACAGACACTGGAGATGGAAAATAGTAGAAACATTAAACTCATATTTAGGCAATTAATCAATAGTCCCTAAAGATTAGCTGGGGCCTTTGGTTTGCTTTTGGTTCACTGCCGTTTTGCCCCTGAACTGGCTGGTGCATACAGCTGGGAGTGCTGGTTGCTAAGTTCTCACAATGATCCCTTCCCTAGAAGCCTGGTTTTTCTCTGAATAAGAGTGGGTTGAACAAGATAATACAGATAATTCCCATGGAATCCCATAGTCAACACACAACTGGCACAAGGGTACAAAAGGCTGAGCTCCTGACTTCCAGGTGGGGTTAACATCGTGGTGCCATCTGTGATCCAAGATCCTTGTGTCCTAGTCTCTTATAGAGATCACTGCCTGGCTCAGCTCCTTCCCCTCCTCTATCCTGCTACCCTCTCCCTTTTCCTTAAAGCGTGTACTCAATAAGTCATTTGCAGAAGGACTCCCATCTCAGACTCTACTTTTAAGAGTTTTAACCTCAGACAGGATTGGATAGGAAAGAGAAAGAAACATCAATATGATCCACAAATTTCCTTTTGAACACGTAGTGGCTGGAGATACAGAGAACTGAGTTGAAAAGATCAGAGGAGAAGCAAATTGAGTATACATGGGACAGCTGAATAGCTGAGGGTTTATAGTCTGGGACACCATACTGGATGTTGCCACCATGCCTGAGGAGATGACATTTATATCAGTTTTGCGTTGTTACAGCAAAACTCTAATGGTGGGGATTTTATAAGAAAAGAAATCCATTTAGCTCACAGATTTCAAGGCCAAAAGTCTAAGCTTGGCTGGACCCATTGCTTCGGCCTCTGGCAAGGGCTGTCTTAGCTGGATCACAACATGGTGGGCGACAACATGGTGGGAGCAGGCATGGGAGGAAGAGATCATGTGGGAAGTCAAGAAGTGAGAAAGGGATTCTGGGGTCAGGTTCACTGTCTTTATGGCAACTTCCTTTCACAGAAACCAAATGGGAAGTGGTGCCCCAATGGCCTAATTGTCTCCCATTAGGCCCCACCTCTTAAAGGTTCAAACACTTCTCACATTGTTACACTGGGGCTGAATCTTCAAGCACATGAGCCTTTCAGAGTAGATCCTGCCCAAACCATGTTAAGATTGAAACTATGAAGGTGCCTAGGATGAAAGTATGGAGTGAGAAAAAAAGTCCCACAATGAACTCTGAGGAATGTGAACACTATACACTAAGCAGAAATGTAGCAGGCTGCAAAGGAGACTTGCTTATTTTTTTAATCACTTCGTGTGTAGTTGCACTTACATATCCTGTTATTCTCCTGGTATGGAGGTTTTCAGCTTGTGACACTCTGTGTGTGTGTGTGTGTGTGTGCGTGTGTGTATGTGTGTACATATGATGAATGTATGTGTGTCGATAGGTATAAAATGAAAACTATTCCATGAAATAAAATTCACTCATTATTAATTACACATGATGCTCTCTAATATTTTATATTCTGGGAAGAATGCCGATATACAATCTACTAAGATGATTTGTTTTAGACACTGGCTGGTCATGACATGTACTTAAAAATATTTTAAATGGTAACCTGTAAGCTGAAAAAATAATAAATTTAATCTTTTCTTCCCAAAGAGAAAAGTTATTAATATAAAAAGTCTATGTCTCTTGGCTTCTACCTGAGAAATGAGTACATTTTGTTTCCTTTTTGTTTTCCATTTCCCAATTTTGTTATTCTAACATATTATTTTTGGATTTTTTTTGTTCTGTATTTATGTATTCATGTGCTATTAAAATTATCTTTGACAGTTTCTGTAAATGTAATATATTAACCACAAACCCAGTTTTATAATATATGTACATTTATATTTATGTGTGAAAAAGTCCAGAAATGTTTGTGTTAAATATTAATATCAATCATTTTGGAGTATTTGTATGTCAAGAGTTTTTTTTTCTTTGCAATTTTCTATAAGTTTTATTTTTTTAAAGAAAGAACCATTGTTTTAATTTTAATCAGTAATAAAATCATAAAATTGAAAGAACGTGAAAACAAGAACATTAGCTGATAATACTGTTGCATAATTTCATTTTCACATACTCGCATAATTTCTTAATGGTCACAACCATATTTGGGTTACATAGTTGACATATTTAAATGTATCTAGAAACCAGATTATGCCTATGTTTTCTGAGGTTTAATGACTTGATTTTTAACTATTTTTATATTTTATTCATATGAGCTCCATTTTTATCAATATGATGCACAGCTAATGTCTAGCAGCATAGTCAGTGACTTGCAGGAAGTCTAGTGACAATGTGTGAACTAGTGTTTCCCAAAGGTAAGCCCTGAGGCCACCTGCAAACCATAGGCCTAATCCTAGACCATGGAAGCAAAGTCTCTAATGTGGAGTACGGGGAACCACATCTTTTACAAGTTCCCATTCTTAACCTGACTCCCGAATCCAGTGATTTATATTTATCCTAGACATTGAAACTCACCTTCCCAGAGGGAAGACACAAAGGGACCACCTTTATTTATAGGTGAAAAGACCTGCAATGAAGCTCTAGTTTGGCCCGTGCCTAAGTCTACATACAGGGGATAAACTCCCGCCCTCCCTCAGATGATAATTTTCTCAACTACAAAATGATGGATTTGTATCTAATGTGTTAGAATCTTTTAGTTCTAAGACTGTTTTTCAATTCTCCTTTTTTTCTAAAATGGAAATCATACTTCTGTTTTGCCTGTTTATAACAAGCATATGAAGTTAAGAAGGTCAAATGAATGAATATTCAATAAAGTATAATTTCATGATTATTATTACTCTGACTGCCATTATTTGAAAATTTTGGTTTTTTTTTTTCAGCCCTTAGAGGGAGAAAATAAATGTATATTCATTGGGTCAGGGTATAGTCAGTCCTTCCTTTTGTAAGTTAGGTGATCTTTTCAAAGTAGAAGGTAATGTTTCTATCTGTCTCACTGTGGCAGAGTCTAGGCAAGTGTTCATGAGATCCGTTTCTCTTTCCACTTAAGTACATGACTAGAACCATACCTCTCATCTTTCCTTGCCACTAGATGTGGCTGTATGACTGATTCCAGCTAACGTGATATGACAAAATGCCCAGTCGCGAAAAGTATCTTCTCTGAACCTTTCATGCTCTCTCTTCTCCCTTTTGTCAGATGATTGATAATACCCCAGATGGCCTTGAATCATCCAGCCCCTGGGTGCTGCTGGCCTTGGATTGGACTTCAGTTTAGCAATAAATAAATAAGTACATAGACAAACCTTCATCGCTTTAAATCACTAAAATCTTCAGATTTGTATGTTACATAAGTTATTTTATCTCAACAAGTGTACTTGCCATTGCCAGTGGGCACAGGGAGTATTTCTGTTTATTTGCATGGTGAAAGAACATGATTCCTTGTTACATAATGGCCAGACAAAAACGCTGCTCAAGGATAGAATGCATCTTTCTTCAATTGCTAGTGGTTGTCATTGGTGTGAAGTTCTTTCAGCTCACAGGTCAATGCCTTACAAAGGTATTTCTGATCTACCTATTCAAAGCATTCTACATCTCTCCCTAAGGTAATGTCTTCCTATTATTACAAATAGTATTTTTATGGAATCTAATTGAGTTATATCCCCAGCTTGTTATTTATTTATTTACTTATTTGGTCTTCTTGAGACCACTGTGAACTACTCACTATGTAGTTCAGGCTGGTCTTGAACTCACTTTGTAGTCCAGGGTGGCTTTAAACTCACAATGATCCTCCTGCCTCAGCCTCCCGAGTGCTGGGATTACAAGTATGAACCACCAAACACAGCTCAATATATTCTTTTTTTTTTATTTTTGAGACAGGTTCTTGCTATGTAATTCTTGCTATGGCCTTGACTTGAGGTGCTACTCCTGCCTCAGCCTCCCAAATGCTGGGATTACAGGTTTGAGGCACCATACCTGACTTTTATTTTTCAATGAGTTTCTTGTTACTTGTCTCTCCCATGAGAATGAGAATGAAAACTCCATGATAGTAGAATTCTTTTCTAACGTGGTCACTGATATATTCTCAGTGCCTAGCACCATGCCTGTCAAATTCAGCAATAAGTCTTTCCAGTAATTACTGAGCTCCTGCCATATTAAGCATCACATATAACCTCTTGGTTATCAGTAATGCTCCCTTCATTTGTTGCCTAGTTATTCTTCAAGTCCATGTCAGCTCACTTTATGACTTTGCCTGTGCAACTGAAATTCTTTGAATTAGAGGACTGAGCTGGGCCAAAAATGGGATGGGAGAGAGAAGGAGATGATAAGGAAGGTCCTGAGAGATTCTCAAAACAATTGTGGAGGTGGGTGTGCAAGTGTCCATGCTTGTGAATGCCTGTGAATTGGTGTGTACACTTATGAGAGGGAAAGAAACGGTGCAGACTTTATTCCCCAACTGGGAGTTTTCTCAGTAAATTATCAACCCCTTACAAAGGCTTTCCTGGTCTCTCTATTCCAAGTATTCCACATCTCCCCCTACAGACAATCTCTTCCTATTATTACAAATAATATTTTTATGGAATCCATTACTGTCGAGAATGTATTATTATTATTATTATTGCTATTATTATTTTGCAGTGCTTGAGATTGAACCCAGGCCCTTTGCACTGAATTATATCCCAGCATTTTAAATGCTTTTTGCAGATGAATTAATGCTTTTCATTATAGATTTATACAATCCGTTTTATAGTAGATATTAATACTGACCCTAAGCCCCATCTAAATTTGGCTGCTAATTTCTTTATCAAACAACTTCTAGAAAAGAAGTTACCTTCCCATTTTGGTAAAGCTGGACCTTTAGGAATTCCCCTCCAATTTTCTGCACTTAGTGAAGCCTATTTTGCTGAAAAATGTGGTGTGTTGGGCCATTTGCTATGAATTCTCCTTGACCTTATTGAGTAAATCCCTTAACCTCTTTGAATCAGTTTCCTGTGAGTGCTGAGAACATTAGCTTATCACTCTCCCCACTATTTTTGCAGAAGTTCCTCATCAGAGTGGTGCTGTGCAGATTTGGTCTCAGACTTCAGACTATCTCCAAGCATGGATGAACTATCCATGGTGCTGAACAATTTATGGGCTAGGTCTCAAGCTCTGGATATGCTGGATACCAATGTGAGCTCTGGAAGATGGTCTGCTAGGTGGGTCATTCCACTGCCAGCTGCACGATATGGGTATACACTCTTGCCTAAGTTGCAGAAAACCCATTGCTTTCCCATTATCCAGCTGACAGATGTGTTAATTTGAAGAATGAGAGTTAAGACCCAGAGTTGCTGACATTTATAATTTTTTGTGGTTCTGACTCACTTGCTAACCAAGTAACACAAGTAGGCTTTTAAATTCTAATAGAACAACACAAAAGAAAATTGACACATTTTCTGGAAAAATGTAAACTGCTTCAAAATCATGCTTGTATATGTATTTATCTTCAGTTGTATCTGGATGAGCTACTAAAAATTGTAACCCTAAGATCAAGTTCCAGCTATTTACTCAGATAAAATTCCACATCTTCATTAATGACAGTGTCAGGAATGTTCTACCCCTACATGAGGAGTAATATGGAGTCTAGAATCCTATAAAATGTCTGTTGCTTCTTGGCCTGACACTGACCTACGAACAAACATGGAGAAGATAAAAAAAAGGCAAGAGAGTAAAGTGGCATAGGGACCCAAACAAATTTCAGAATATTGTATAGTCTTCTCATAATTAAAAACTCTATCAATAGCAAGCTATATATGGAAAGCCTTATCACTCTGCTGGCTGTTTTGCTGGTCAAGGCTTCTGAATCTGTATGTGTGGTGTGTGGATGTGTGTACTCACAATTTCTATGCTAGAAAGTGTGAGAGAAACAGTCTGACTATTGGCATAAACTGGGAAATGATGTTGTCAACACCTATGATAAACTTAACCCAGACCTAATCATAACTGAAGTGTGAATTTTAGATATGCTAATGTTTGTGCTGCAAGGAAGCAGTTTCATCAACTCTGTGATACTGGGAGTAACCTTGGGGCAGGGGTGGTGGTCCAGACTCATGAACTGAATGAAATAGGGTGGAGATAACAGAGAGCGGTTTGAGGAACTGAACATGGTGACTTCTTGCCAGCAGGAGAGCTATTCTATCTCTAGGAGCACATTAACTGGACAGCGGTACCATGTGGAAGGGACTTTAAAGCAGGAAGCATCCTCTGGAGGTAGAAGAACATATGTTAGTTCCTTTCTCATTTTTTTTTCAGACTATATAGCAACAAAAGATTGGGCAAGTGCTTCATTAGCCAAAATAAGGCTAAAATAAGAGGTATCATTACCAAGTACAGTCTTTTGAATTATCATAGACTTAATAGTGTTCCTATAGCTCTATTATCTGACAATCCACAGGGCAAGCTTGACAGACTGGATGTCCTTATTTTACAGATATGCAAACTGATTCTTATAAGGATGAAACAACCTCCCCAAGGTCATACCTCTAGTAACTATGGATCTGAAACTGAGACAAAAATATTTTGATTTCAAAACCAGTGCTACCTTCATTACATTAAACTCATCACTATTAACTATCGTAAAAGTTGACTTTATATATATTTCCCAAGCTTCTCTCAAGAGAAGGACACTTGGCAACTATATCAATTTACTTCTTCATCACTGAGCAGGACGGTTGTTTCAGAAATTTTAGAGTCTTCTTATCCCTCTCACCTCAACTCCAACTACAAACCCAGTAATAATATTTAATTTTACTGAGCATTTATTATTTTCCAGACACTAGGGCAAATGCATTATACACATGACTCTATCTAATCATTATAATAATTCCATAGAATGGACACACTGTTATCTTCATGTGACAATGCAAAAACTGAATTAGAAGGTTTAGTTACTGGACCAAGGCAAGATTACTAGGAAAAGACATGGCAGTAAATGGTTGAGTACTTGCCACTTGGAAGACCTTGATGAGAGGATACTGCAAGATCTTATGCCTGCCTGAGACAATCCTGGTTTGCTCTTATAACAGCAAAATTTCAGTAGTTGCCTCTTTTACTCTCCTAAGTTTCCTTCTTTGAAGGATAAAAGCATTTGGTCATCCACTGTATTAGTTAGGGTTCTCTAGAGCACCCCCTCTTCCCCATAGGCTCACAGAATCACAGGCAGGAGAGTCTACACTGGCTATACAGTGGAGATTAATGTATCCAGTAGCTGTTCAACCCAAGAAGCTGAAGTCACAGAACAACAGAGCAACAAGAATACAGCACCAATCTGAGATTGAAGGCCTGGAAGCTCCCTGGGGTGTCACTGGTGTGAGTCTGCCCTGGAAAGTGGAAAAAAATTACAGTCCCATATACACAGGCAATGAAAATATCAAAAGACATATCTGCTCCAGTAGAATAGAGCTTTATAAATGCAGGCTGATTTCTTCCTTCTTTCCCTTTCATTTCTTCCAAGCTACAAGCTGATTGGATGATGTCACTCATGCTCAGGGTGGAACTTCCTCCTTGTTTGCGGGGCTACATGCTGGTCATCTCTGCAAACACCCTACAGACACACCAAGAACTGTGCTTTCCTAATCTTTTAGACATTTCTTAATCCACTCCCATTGACATATCATGAATAACAGTCACACCCACTGTGGTGGGTTAATTAGTGGTCACTTTGAGCGGGAACATATAGCTCGGCTGAGTCAGCATAGTTCTAGACATGGGAGACTCACCTGAGGATTGTCACTGGACTGGCACAACAGGAAAGAGGGAAGGGAACATTTCATGCTGCTGATTTTCCTGAAAGGCTGCTTTTTGGCATTTTTTTCTTCACAGGAGCTTTGGCTGCTGTTTTCCTTCGGAGAGCTTCAATTCTTGTCTTCATCTTAGACTTCGTCTCCTAGTTTCCTGCGCAGACCTCTGAGCTTTTTAGCGTGGACCCTTTACCTGGAAGGCACAAACTTTCTAGTTTCCATCCCTGGCCCTTGGGCATTTCCACTGCCATGGGTTCCAAGCCCTTGACATCCTTCAGATCACCAGTGCATGACAGATGTTTTGCACTCTTCTACATCCGACTGTAGTAAGCATTGACTAAAACACCCATGTATGGAGCAAGTACTCTTCCATCTCTTTTATGGATGAGTAAATAAGGTCCAGTTCTCAAGGCTGAGTAATTTGCCCAAACTACCCAACTACAAAATTTCCAAGCCAGGACTCAAACCAAAGTGATCTAAATGATTTTCTTTGTAACATTAATTTTCTTACCTCTCTTCCCTACTTGCCTTCATTTCTCTAGCTTTTTGGTAAAGCAACCAATTCCCATCCTGGAATATTCTTTTTAGAATTGTTCCTACAGAGTTCATTTGTTGTCCTGGTGTCTGGCTTTTTTTTTTTCTTCCAGACAAACATGTTCTCTAAATCTCATTTCTTCAGAACCTTCCTGGAGAATGGGAGATAATCTAAAACCAAAAGGCACTATATAAAGTCTAAGTTTTCTTGGCTCTTTCCATATATGATTTTACTTAATATTTTAGACTTCTCTGTGGGTTACATGTTTATTTCTATGAAAATAAGAAAACCGAGGCTCACAGAAGTTAAATAACTAGCCCAAGGTTTGCTAGGTTGTGGGGACACCGGGCTCAGTCTGGTTTCATTGAAAGTCTCTGCTTGTGAACACTCCCCTCAATAAAATGCTATCCAAGGCCTCATCACAGCACTTAGACAGTATCTTTCATCTTAATTATAAAATTCCATCCAGATTGAAGCCATGTCATCCTTCTAAGGTTGTGAGGATAACTTATTTGCTTTTAAGCTCGGGGATTCCAGTGCCTTTAGCCTGTGATAATTTTAGGCATCATGACAGTCTCAGCAGGGCTGAAGGCCCTTCTTGGTGAGATGATAACCATCTCTGAGATAAATACAAGGAAATTGAAGATACATCTTGATAGTGAGCCAGGGAGGGGCTCTCTCCCCCTCTGCTAACTCCCCAACTCCCAGCGCAGAGCGCTGGGCTGAAATGCCGCTCACACTGGCTTCAGATGTAAGACCTGAGCACCAAGTATGATGCCACCCAGGGCAACTGCTCTGCTGATTAGCAGGGGATGGAGTGTCTCCCATTTCATACTCCATTAAAGAGGGATGAAACAAGTCGAGCTTGCAAATGATGACAGTAATGAAGTTCTGGTTATCCTCTCTGTGTTTTTCTCCTTTGCTCCCCACATGCTTCCTCTCAAAGGGCCTCACCAACCAATCCAAACAGACGGTGACATGCTGGACATGCTTCAGCCACTACAAGGGGGCTGCTCTGCTGAGGACTAGGCAAAACAATCTTCCTGGTAAGCCCGGGGGACTGGGTCTGTGGCTGCTCTGATTCTGCCTTTGGGATGCACAGCTCTGAGTTTCTGTCTGGATTCCTTAATGAGGCAGCCATGCTACAGGAGTGATCCGTGTGTGGATTGCTGAAGCATAAAAGATACCAAGTGGGTGGTTTGAGAAGAAAATGAAAGGGTTTTTTTGTGCTGTGGCAGCTAATGAAATCAGAAAGAGGAATGGAACTTGCCCAATGTTGAGAGAAGAAGGAAAAAACATTCAGATTAATTTTTTTTAAAGAATGAGAGCAGCTCACTGAAATGTCAAAATATCTTTTCATTCAGTTAAACAAAGAGAAGGGATAATGTGGTTTCAGATGCATTTGTTGGCCAAAATCTTAAAGCTGTGTTCAGCCCATCTATAATTTTTATAGTAATTTTTCTATTCAGAGCGTTTATGGAAACTCACAGATCTGCAAAAGATGTTAACACGAGCTAAGTGTGGATACAGAAATATATTTGCTTGTGGAGTAGATCACAGGTCTGGAATGCACAAAGCTATGTCCACATAGGTGAATGATGAAATTATATCCAGTCTCTGAGATAACTCCAAGGAAATTGAAGAGGATGCACTGTGAGGATGTGATATGCCAGCGATCAAACACAGTTTCCTTCACGTGGGAGCACAGACACTTACAAAGTTGTGAATGATTCCTCTGGCTCACCTCAACACAGACTAGGAAGGAATAATTTCAGAAATTAGGCGACAAGTTATGCAGCGAGAAGGTTCATGAGCTTCCAGCAATGAAACAATTTATGACAGATTTCCACCCGAGAGGGTGAAGTGAGGCTATTCTATTTATTCCCTCATCCTGACCTTTCTCTGTTTTTTTTTTTCTCTTGGCTCTGGCCAAGATGACACGTTCTTTGTTCCCTCCTTTGTTCCTTCTCATTTGACTTACATTTTGCGGGGGAGGGTGTTGTTTTTGTACTTCTGAACTCTGTGTAACTTGCCCTACCGTGCCCTCCAGAACTCTATAACAAATAAATTTTAAAATATTTCCAATCTCTCATAGAATGAAATCAAGTATTCTCTGGATGATGTCACTGTGCCCTCCCAAGCAGAATATGCTCATCCTCTCAGCACCTCAGTCACCAAGGTGGCACCGTTCTGACCTAGGCCTCTGTCCCTGTGCTGCGCAGCCTTGGCCCTGCACCCTCTTGGCTGAGCTTTTCTCCAGAGATGCGGGCTTTCCAATGCCATCTCTCCAGTTTTTGCTCACCCCCATCCCTCCAACCTTAGGGTTTTATCCTTTAAACTCTTCAAATATCAGGAAACCTGCATAAAAGCTCTGGATGACTTCCATGCCTGCCTGGGTAGTTTCCTGACTCCTCCAATGCAGTGATTGGCACCTCCAATCCCCATTCACAGTTCTCTCCGTGGCCATGTGCAGTATGAAACCCCCACAGCTTCCTGTCCTCCCTTTCCCTCTGGCTTACATCTGATTGGCTTTGTCACTCTATCTGGATCTCAGCCCCTGAGCTCTGAGTCTGGCGAAGGTCCCCTTGACCTCCTTAATTGTCCCTCCCTGTTTCTTTTTCCTATTTGATCTCCCATTTGAACCTGTAGCTTAACACCCTCTGTAGTGAAAACATCTTCTCTTTTGTCTTTTTGACTGAATCTCACCTTTTCTCCTAAACCTCCCACTTCCCATAGCTTGGCTATATCTCTTTCCCTCACTTCTTATAAAGGAATGCTTTCAGGGCTTTTTTTTTTTTTTTAATCTTCTTTGCTTTTTAATCTACATGTTTCCTAAGAAACTCTACTTTCCCCCATGGCTATAACTTTTTCTCTGAAAGACCTTTTCTTGAGCTCTAGCCCAACATATCAAATAGCCTGTTATAACCCAAATAAAAAAATGTCCTACACAGCCCAAGTGAAAAATGGCCCTAAACAGCTCAAATAAAACATGTTCACTTTTCTCAGTTCCAAAACTGCTCTCTTTCAGTGTATGTGGTCCTACTGAAAGGCCACAGCATCAATTCAGTCACTCAAGCTCGGAACCTGAGCATCAACATTATTTTTTTCTCCCATTCTCTCTGACCAAAGAGTGAGCCATTAAGGTGTGACAATTCTAATCCTTAAAACATCCTGAAGTTCCTTCTCTTCCTTTCATCTGCCTCTACCACTGTAGCTTCAACCCTCCCTGTTTGTCATCTAGATATTGCAACAGATGTCTGACTCTCTACTATCACCAAAAGTGATTACCTGAAGTGTCAATTAATTCACATGTTTTCCCTCAGGAAGGGTTTTATGTTTTCCCTCATCATATTAAGTCAAATTTCAAAACACATCTATGGAGATATTGATTCCTTTTTTCTTTGTTTTAGTACTGGGAATCGAACTCAGGACCCTTGCCAGGCAGGCACTGCACCACTGAGCTATATTCCCCACCCTATGTGATTCTTTATGATCTGACCCCCAGCTTCAGTCTCTTCCACTGCATTAAACATTCTCTGATACCAAACCGGCTCTTGTTACCCCAATACGACATGCAGCTATACATTCACATGCATCTCCCTCATCACTCCTCAAACTACTTGTCATTCGAGACCCAGTCAAACATTTCTTCCACTGTCAGCCTACATCTCTACCTTCATCTCTTAATCTTCATCTGCAGCCACGGTGGAGGTGCTGTATTTCCCTAAATGTGCCCCACTGTGTGTCTGGAATCTGCTATTCCCTTTACTCCTTTCACCCTTTCACACCTCACCAAACTCCTCTCTGTACCTATCCCTCAGTATAAATTAAATCTTTGGTTTGTCACTCCATTATAACCTATAGCTTCCTGTTGGTAATAAAACGCCTTTAATATTTGCTTCACCCACAGGATGGGGATCTTGTCTGTGTTTGTGTTATCACCGTAGCTTAGAACTTAGTACACTGTCTAGCACATATTAGGTGCTCCATAAGTTTCTGCTGAATTTTGATGGAATGCCTATATACAATTGATCACATTCTTTTGAACCACCCCTCAAATTTTACTCTCACATCTGCACAATTAGTGTAAATGGTACACTTGGATCCCACCAGTGACTGAGGCCATGGAACAACCTCTAGTTGGGATTCATGGAACCCAGGTTGGGACTAAAGAGACACACACTCCAGATCATTGAACTAGGAAGCTCAGAAAGACTGGGTTCGACATCAAATTGGAAGTTTAAAAAGTCCATCTTAATCCTCAGTCTGAAGGGGAGGCAGCAGAAGAATGAGAGTCAGAGACATGAAAACTGATCAAGAAACATGGCCACACAGGCTGCTGGACTTCCTCAAGGCCTGGGGTGGAGCCACACGTGCTATTACAACATTATTGAGAGTTTTTAAAGCTGCAAAGGGGGCTCAGACATGTTACAGATTCATTGTTGGGGCACTGATAGTGATTGCAGCTAATTTGTCTGTGTCTGTCTCTAGATCTCCTTTTAGCCTTTAGTCCTGTGAGCAAGGAACTTTATTTTAACCGGGTTTGCATCTCTAGCCCTCCATGTACCCTTAGTAAACATTTCTGGAAGGAACATAGGTGTAGTTGTTCTTCTCATCTAAAAGCAATTGCAGCTTTATTTACAAATTAAAGTTTATTCCTTATGCCTTGATTATAAAGGCTGATGGAAGACTGTGATGAACTTGACATATTATTTTGAAATGCAAGCTTTGTGAAATTCAATTTGTGCAATCCAAGCACAGCCTCAGCCTATTACTGGCTTGTAATCAAGAAATAACCTGCTAGTTAAATAAGCCATTAGCTTTGAAAATTGAAATATAAACAGATGAACTTTCTATGTCTGTTTTCCTGCTGTGGCTATTAGCCCAGAAGTTAGCCAGGAAAGCATTTGCTCAGTATGCTGAATG
The DNA here is from genome assembly GCA_004027595.1 of Dinomys branickii. Taxonomy (NCBI): domain Eukaryota; kingdom Metazoa; phylum Chordata; class Mammalia; order Rodentia; family Dinomyidae; genus Dinomys; species Dinomys branickii. The sequence goes on from PVLD010014884.1 coordinate 33,474, forward strand.
AGTTGGTACAGCTTTAAGTGGGAGTAATGCAAAATGGAGGTAACACCTAAGGGCAGCAGAGCATAGTCACAGCCCGGGGGAACAAGGTGTAACTAAGCTGCCTGGCCTGATGGAAGCAGGGTACTGGTACAAATGTATTCCTCTTCTGCACCGTGCAATTATTTCCCTCTGAGGAGTTCAAGGGCACGGAAGGCAGTGACTGTGGTTTTCATTTGTTTATGGGCAATAATAAAGTGGCTGTCTGCAGAAAATTTAAAAACAAGCACGTTGACTAAAAGTTGGTTAACTTTTTATTAACATGTACTGGCAGGCCTAACCAATTTCTGGGATAAAGTACTCTTTCATCGGTTAATTCTTTTGCTGATCTACATTTTAAATCATTGGTGCAGTTGCCATGGAGGAGTTTTATTGATGTGTGTGTGTGAATTTCACATCATCACATTTTTCTTACTTATATCCTTAAAAAAATTGTATTCCAAATGCAAGTTAATTTGTGGAATTCTCAGTAATTGAGTCGGCCCTGTGGACAGAAGGACTGAACACACCTGTTTATTTTCAGAGTGAATATGTAACAGCTACAAACCATTCAGACTTGCCTGGTACACAGTCACATAAGAGCACATAGTTTTTAAAATTTAAATGGTAGATAAGAAACAAATGATAATAGCACAGTCATGGTATTGGGGCCACTTCAGTTCTGTTATTCTGTGTGACCTCATGGGATTTTTGTGGTTATAATTTAAAATAGTTGAGTAGGAGGAGAACTGAGAGATTTAAGAATTTTATGCTTGCATTTTGATTCATACATAAAATATATTGCATTTCATTACAATTATTGAAATAATGATACTGTATAGAAGAGAAGGATGTTAAAGCCCAACGTACTTGAGCTGTCACGTACGCTGTTTTCCACTGCTTCCTTCAGCTCTCTCTCTTTCCTCTCTCCCAGAAGTTATGATAAGCCCTGAGCACACCTTATTCCATCTTTTTTTTGGATCCTTTTTTGCTTATGTAGGGCAGAGACTTGTTCGACAACTCTGCTGCCTCCAGTTCTGTATCTCTACCCTGAGATCATCCTCTCATTATTTCCTGCCTTGACATCACATTCCATGTTTTAGGGCTGGTCCCCTGTGTTTTTTCCATGTGCTTTGTTAGTTTTCTCTTTTTAAAAATTGAATTCATGTTTAATAATTATAGGCAACATGCTTTGCTTCCCCCTGCCCAGTCAGCAGCAGGGGCAGTGCAGGAGCTGGAACATATGTTCCTACCAGCAAGGATGGCAGTCCCAAGAATGATTTTCAGAAAATAGAAAAGGACTCAGGAGCAGGCAGTAGTGGCCCCCTTCAAGACACACCAAATTTCAAGACTTTACATATACATCTTACATCTCCTCAACTGCCTCTTCCATCTGTCTGGAATACCCCCTACTCCCTCACCCAAGCCATTCACAAGTCCTCCGCAAAGTCCTTTCTGACTGCTCCACTCCCTGAATCTCTCTCCAGCTCCTCAGCATCCATAGTGTCCCACGTCTACACCGCTTATGTTTGTTTCAGTTGCTAATTGCTTTTCAAAAAGTTATTTGTGGGAAGGTAGACATAAGGCACAGCCTGCCCTTGAATAATTTTGAAGTGTACATTTTGGTGGCTTAATGTGCTTTCATTCACATTGTTTTGCAACCATCACCTTCATCCTTCTTCAGAACTCTCTTCATCTTGCAAAGCTGAAACCCTGTACCTACCAAGCAATCCCTCCCAATTTCCCCTTCCTCCACCACTTGGCAGCCACCATTTTATTTTCTGTATCTATGAATGTGACTACCCGAGATATGTCATGTAATTGCAATCATGCAGTAATTGTCTTTTTATGATCGCATTATCTCACTTAGCATAATGTTCTCAAGTTTCATCTATGCTGTAGCATGAGAAAGCATGTTTCCTCTGTAAGGCTGAGTAACACTCCATTATGTATGCCACATTTTGTTTATCCATTTATCCACCAGGTAATATTTGAAGTGCTTCCCTCTTTTGGCTATTGTGAATAGTGCTGCTGTGACCATGAGTGTGAAAATATATTAAGATCCTGCTTCAAATTCTTTTGGATATGCAGTCTGCCCAGAAAAGAGAATTATTGGATTATTTGGTAATTGTATTAATTTTTTGAGATGCTGTACCATACTATTTTCTATAATGTTTATACTGTTTTTACATTTCCATTAATAGTGTATGAGGCTTGCAATTTCTCTATAAAATTTCTCCATTAAATTTTTAAATTTGTTTGTTTTCTTTTTAGTTTATTAACACACATATGTAATATATGTTTGTATTCCTTTTGGGACATTGGTACATCAACTTATAACACATCTTAAAGCCTTTCCCATCCCCTTTCCCTTTCCTCCCTCCTTCCCCCGCTGCGTCCCTTTATCGCTTCCTTTTTAATTTTGTACATGTGTTGGATAGTATCACCTAATGAGTATGAAATGGCATCATGTGGTTTTGGCTTCCATCTTTGTAATGGTTAGTAACATGGAGCATCTTTTTGTGTATTTGTTGGTTCATTGTGCAGTCTTTGAAGAGATGTCTATCAGTGTCCGTAGCCAACTTTTGAATTAGAATATCTGGCTTTTGCATTGCACAAATTCTTCAACTATTTTGAACATTAAACCTTATCAGTTATATGATTTGTAATTATTTTCTCTAGTTCAATGAGTTTCATCTTAATGCTGGTAACAGTGTCCTTTGACACACAGTAGTTTTAAATTTTGATATAGTTCAACTTATTTACTTGTCTTTTTCTAAGCTATTCACGTCATATTCACCGATTCAGTGAATCATTGCTAAGTCCAACATCAGGAAGCTCTTCTTACATGTTTTGTAAGAGTTTTATAACAACTCTTTGACCCATTTTGAGTCAATGTTTGTATATGGTATGAGATATTTGTCCAATTTCATTCTATCACATGTGGATCTATACTTTTCCTAATATTATTTATTGAAAAAAGCTGCTTTTCCCCCCTTGATGTATATTGTCTTGGCACCCTTGTTGAGAATCACCTGACCATTTGTGGAATGACTTGGTTCCAGTATCTCTGATTTATCCTATTGGTCTGTCTGCCTGTCTTCATATTACTAACCCTGCTGTTTTGACCACTTTTCTAGTAAGTTGTAATATCAGGAAGATACAAACCTGAAACATTTTTTCGAAGAATTTTTTTGACTACTTGAGATCCTTTGAGAGTCTATACAGATTTTTATATTAATTTTTTTCTTTTTGCAAAACCATTGTTAGTATTTTCAAGGAGATTGCATTGAGTGTGTAGATCTTTCGGAGGCAGTATTGATGCTTTTAACGGTATTAAGTGTTCCAGTCTATAAACGTGGGATATCTATTCACCAATGTCCCCTTCAATTTCTTTCAGCAATGTTTTATGTACCAGGTATTCCATTGCTTGGATGGGACCTTTTGCTTTTTTTTTTTTTTTCTAGTGTAAAAATTTAAAGAACAAAAACATTAACAGACATCTATTCACAAAGTGACACAAGAACAGTACAAGCAATACTGAATTATAGACAAGGTGACAGGAAATTAACAATAGTTGCTGTATTACATATTGATAACTTCAAAGTGGTTATTCATGAAAACAAATATAGATATGAAAGATTGATCAAAGAATGAATCATTAACTGTTTCTTTCATTAAAGTGATATGTCAGTAGTAGAACTATGTTAGCTATACTGTATATACATACATACTTAGTTTTCCCCTTCTGTCTTTTCTCTTTTCCCTCATCCCAGTTGGTTTTTACTTTTGAGCAGTTTCCTTTCATTTCAGAATTTCTACCGTATCTCCTAATTTTTACTGACACTTTCAGGTTCTTACACTGGTGAGACAATATGTTGCTTACACATGCAGGTCTGATTTATTTCACTTATGAGTATGGTCTCTAGTTGTGACCATTTACCTATAAAAGCCTTGATTTTATCTTTCTTTGTAACTCAGTAATATTCCATTATATAAAAATACCCAAATTCTTTTATCCAATCCTCAGTGGATAGACATTTGGGTGGCTTCCACGATTTAGCAATTACAAATTGTGCTGCTATAAACATGGGTCCACATATATCTCTGTGATATGATGGTTTCAGATCTTCTGGGAAAATACCCAGAAGGCTGTGTTGAATGGGACCTCCAGGCCTAGTTTGCTGAGGAATTTCCAAACTGATTTCCACAGTGGTTTCACCAGTCTGCATTCCCACCAGTGGTGGGAGAAGACTTCTTATTTCTCCACAGCCTTACCAACCGTTTTTATTGGTTGATTTCTTAATGCTAGCTATTCTTACAGGAGTAAGATGAACTCTCAGCATTGTTTTAATTTGCATTTCTCAAATGACTGATGATGTTGAACATCTTCTCATGTATTTATTTGCCATTTGTATTTCTTTATCTGAAAAATGTGTATTCATCTCAGATGCCCATTTTAGGATTGGGTCTTTGAATTTGGGGAAGTTGATGTTTTTAAATTCTTTCCATGTTCTAGAAAGAAAGCCTTTGTCAAAGGGACAGCTACATTTTTTTCCCAATTTGTGGGTTTTCTTTTTACTCTGCTAGGGATTTCTTTAGATGTGCAAAAACTTTTCAGTAAGATGAGATCTCAGTTGTTGATTCTTTGAAGTATTTCCCATGTGGTTTGGTTTTTCTTCAGAAATTCTCTGCCTACCCCTATGTCTTCAAGATTTTTACCTAGTTTCTTTTCCAATAGATTTAGTGTTGCTGTTTTAATGTTGAGATCTGTGATCCATTTTGACTTGAGTTTGGTGCATAGTGATAGACTTGCATCTATTTTCAGTCTTTGGCAAGAGGCAAGCCAATTTTTCCAGCACCGTTTATTAAAGAGGCTATCTTTCTTCCAGTGAGCTTGTTCGGCCTGTTTATCGAAGATTAGGTGACTGAGTGTACTTGTGGTTGTGGCTGTTTTTTCCAGTCTGTTCCATTGATCCTCAGGTCTATTTTTTAGCCAGTACAAGGTTGATTTTATTACAGTGGTTTTGTAGTATAACTTTAGGTCAGGGATTGTGATTCTGCCTGACTTGTCTTTGTTGCCCAGGATTGCTTTTGCTATTCTGAATCTCTTCTGGTTCCATACGGATTTAAGGAATGTCTCCTCTGGATCTGTGAGATATGCCAAAGGTAGTTTAATAGAAATTGCATTGAATCTGTACAACAATTTTGGTAGTGTGGGGTAGGGCTTTTTTCTTAAGTGGTTTTTTTGTGCCATGCTAAGTGAAATTGGTTTCTTAGTTTTCTTTTGAGATTGTTAATGTATAGAAATGGAACCGATTTGTATGTGTTGTTTTTCCCTTGTTCTGTTGAATTCATTTATTAGTTTTACAAAAGTTTTCTTTTTTGTATGTGTGGATCTTCAACGTTTTCTGTATACAAGGTTATACCATCTGTGTACAAAGACACTTTCACTTCTTCCAATGTGGATATTTTCATTTAATTTTCTTGCCTAATGTTGCTCTGATTAAAACTTCTGGTACTATGTTGAATAGAAGTAGCAAAAGCAAGCAATGTCGTCTTGTTCCTGATCTTATAGGAAAAGCTCTTAGTCTTTCACCACTGAAGATGATGATTTCTGTGAGGCTGGCAAGCTTTTAATGGAGCTTGTCTGTGGCTCTTCCATGGGAGTCACACTTGTTGAGCACCTTCTAAAGTCACTGTTGGTCTTTTTCCTATATTGCTTGTTTAGAGTTCTCAAAAGGTCTATGAAAGACATATTACCTAACCTTTTATCAAATGAGGAAACCAAGCTTCTTAGATATCAAACAAATTGCCCAAATTTACATGACTAATAAATAACAAAACTGAGATCTGAACTGCACTTATCTCACGAGCCCACCTTGTTTCTAATTTTCCAGGTGCTCCTTAAGAAATGGACCTGGTTTCTTTAAACTGACATTTCATTTTTCCTTCTATATAGTATGAAGCAGAGTTAGGCCCAAATGCTCAAAAGCTCAATAATGCATCCACTGTCAACACAAAAATCCATTTCTAAATGTCTCAAGAGCACTCCTCATCCCTGTTCAAAAGTAAAGCTGGATCTTTCAGGCAGTTGAATATTCTTTCATCTTGCCAGGCGTAATGCTTGATGTGAGCTCTTGTTGGGGTGGCCTAAGCATGAGAACCATCATCCAGGTTATGTTTACAGCTCTTTGTGCCCAGCACCCATAGACACAGTTCGTATTTTCCTGAATGGTTCGTAGTATTAATGGTGTATTTGCTGTTTCCTGATCTTTGTCTGTGCCAGAGGGCACCCCAGCCATTAACACCACTGGCATATTGCCCAAAAAAGCAACTGAAAATCTTGTCTTCTCCTAGCACTGTTTCTTGGCAGAGTGGAGAATAACATCTTGGGGTCACCAAATTGCTTACTTTCTCAAAAAACAAAGTAAATGGAATTCCTCTGGACACTCTTGGCCCATTGATGGCCTAGGAAAGGAAAAATTCTGCCCTTAGAATGCCTTCCTTGGGTTCTGACCTTTGCAGAGGAACAGGGTGAGGTCACAGAGGAAGGAACTCTCCCACATTTGAATAACTTTATGTCATCTTTTCTACAACATCTTGAGTACAAACAATTTTGTTTGTGTGCTGTAAGAGCAAATGACAACCATGTGTTGGGCCATTTGTTTTGATTTTGGTTTCAGATGGTCACCATAATAGGAAAAATAAATTAAAAAGTCAAAAGCTCTTTCAAAATACAGCTCTGGGTACAATCCTCTGCGGGAATGTTTGTGTGTGTGCCTGCAAGCTTGTTATATATGTATGTGTTTGTGTTCCAAGACAGTATCTCCAGATGTTGATTAAAATTTAAGTGCACGGGGAGCAATAATTCTTAGGCCCCATCATCTTCTTCTAAATACACATGCACTTTGATTTAGATTATTCATCCAAACTGAGACCACCTGGAGGATCAAAAAGTGATGTAGGTGCTGGAGACACGGATGTCTGGATATGGAAAGGGTGACAGGAAGTGGGATGGTCAAATACCAGCCTCCATCTTGGAAAAGCAATTTCTTCTGAGGTCCTAGAGAGTTGGCCTCGGCCGTGCGGAGTTGACTTCTACTTTTCAACACCGGAAATTCCAGCTCTGACTGGGTTGTTTTTGTTTCCTGTCTGTGGAGGGGCCATGACTTGCAGGGAGCCTGGAAATGTGGAGCAGGAGAGAAGTTAGGCTTTGTGGAGCTAGGGGAAATAGTGGGTACTTGGGAGCCGGGCAATTTTGTGTCAGCCACTTAATATTTGTATTAGCTTAGCAAGTTACTTAACCTCCTGATACTCTGAATTCTCATTTGCAAAATAGAGAGACTTCTGAAGGGCCTTGTGATAATTAGAAAGAACATGCATAAGGTGGTTGGCGTTTGTATGAATTCAAGGGAAAGCATCGTTTACTACTGGTAGATAGATCAATTCAACAGTCTTAATGTACATGAGATTATAGAATCTGGAGAGTTAAAATAACTTGCTCAATGTCATGTAGCCAGAAGATGCGAGAGCCAGGACTCCAGTCTAGTGATTCTTTCCTTAAATCACTTGGCTTCTAAGATTTGTAGCAGTGGCGGGTACTAGAACTAAAATATACTCTTGCCACTCCTGAGGATTCTATAATGTAAGACAATATATGAAAACCTGCAGAAGTGTTCGTATTAGAAATAGAGAAATAAAATACGCATGTTTATTTGCTTAAGTGTATAAAGTGAGGGAAATTCTCCACAGTTAGACAACTAAAGAGCCGCACAACATCGCATTTAGCTCCTGATTATAGGCAAGAGAAATGACTCAATTTTCTATGAATACATACAACCTATAATTGTAGAAATTATTTTGCTTTACTCTTACGGGAGTAGAGTATTTTTAAAAAATAAATGAAGTATTCTCCCAGTTGATCTCAACTCAGGTCATTGGGCATATATAACTTGGGCTCTCTGCACACACATGATTTGTTTCTGCTGTGGGGATGCTTTGATTGCAAATGTTATTTGGATGACTAGGACTTTCCTATCAAGATTAAGTAATCAGACACACAGGGTAAAAAATCTCTGCTGCTTGTTATTATGTGCCACATAATACAATGCCTGGCATTTAGCAGGTACTTAAAAAATATTGATTTATCAAACTATACGTGGATTGGATTCCCTTGTCTTCCTTCTCTGCTGCAGCAAGAGAGACCCAGGAAATGCTTCTCCATCCTTTGGTTTAGGGAAAACATGAAAGCTCTCACCAGGAGGTGGCTATGCTGAAAATTCCTTCTCTCAAGCATGGCTGGTCTCATCAGGACTGCTGCACATGCCTTTGAAATTTTCAAACTTCAAAGACTTCCTGCCAGCCTCAGCCAACACAACTGTACAGGACCCAGATGAAGTCCAGCCTTCCTGATGACCTTTCTCTGACCACCCAGGTGTTGTTGAGTCTCCCTTTCCAGAACACTTAGCTACCTTTGTGTTTTTGTCTTTCATTAGAATACAAAATCTTCAGTAGTGGCTAGAGTATATGCTTTTGGTCTAACATCTTAGGAAGCAAAGTGATTTAGAGAATCACTCTACTAGCTTATGACAACACAGCATCTCTTCTAATACACTCACATTCACCCATGCGCATCAGTGCTCTCCCCATGCCTAAGCCTACTCATTTCTTGAACTCAGGGCTATTGTTCTCCCCCTCTGCATCCCTCATGGGCCCAGTGATAGGTGGCTTATAATGCTTGACAAGTAATTGTTTCAAGAATCCTACAGTTCTTTGATGGCATGTTTACCAACATCTTAAACTAATCATGTAAGTGACCTTATTTTGACTTAGTTTTTGTTTTCTTCAGAGAATCTCAGAGCCAAGTGTCCAGTCCATCTCCAGCACCTGCACATGACCATATGTTCTTCATTTTGCTCAGCAGAACTTCTACTTCTTTTTACTCTTGTTCTTTTCCATTTTGTTTTTACTATTTGTCCCATTTTCTATCTCCTCATCTAAATCTGCTTCCATCTCTCTGTTATAAAATGAATACATATGAAATATAAAATAATCTATTTGAAGTTTTCTGTGGTTAAAAATGACCTACCCATAGTAGCCCATAGTAGTCTGGTCATTTTGCACTGAAATAAGAAAAATGAGTCTAAATCAAGAAACATGTATCTCCAACCACAGGAGCTTGGGCAACATGCCAGTGAATTAGGCCCCTTGATGTCTTCTAGTTTCCCACAATGTAACTGCTTTTGGCCCTGGGCTTGGGTTGCTGATCCTTAGAGCACAAAGATGTTGTATAACTGAAGTGTGGTTTCTCCTTACTTGACCTCATCCTATGAATTCTTGCAGCCCCAGAGGGTGTCACCAGGCTGTAGGTTCCAGGCTACCCACAGTCTGCTCACATCTGTCTTCCCTGAGACCACACAGTAGTAAAGAGTTTGGTAGTGGAGGAAATGAGTCAGAGAGTTGGCTCCTCTAACCCTCCTGAATCCCAGGAGCCCAAGCCCAGGAGGAAGGATGGTATTTGAATGGAGAAAATGAAGCACAAGAGACATAGCAGTTGGATAACAATAGAATCCCCATCTGTCAGCACTGGTGTCCTCATTTCCCACATTAGTAAAACTGAGGCTTAGAGATCCAGTGTCACATGGGGACAGGTTGCCAGAACCAAGGCTGATATTCACCTCTACAGCAGGCCGAGGAACTTCCTCTCCTCTCAGCTTTTCCTCCCACTGGATTCAGTTCTCACCAGCTCTTCATCCTTCTCTGTCACAGCCCCTGAGGTGCACCCTTCCTGTCCACTTAAGGCTCTCACTCAATTCCTTACCACTCCATTACTGAATTCTCTCATCTGTGCTAGAAGGCAGAGCTACCCCAAATGTGACCGGTGTACCTGGGGACTTCTCAGACTCATTCATCCTTCAAGTATTTGGGGATTCAGTTGTCATGAGACCATTGCCCCTCTTGTGTTTTCTTTTCTTCTCATTCAGATACCTCCTTACCCCCTCAGTTTCTGGGGTGAGTCTGGGAATTTCTACATTAAAAGTCCCTTGCCCGATGGCTGAGTAACTCAACTCTCATGACTAGATGTCTGAGGGCACATGCCACTGGAGACCAGCATGCAGTCAAGATCTGCCTCAAATAGATGCGGGACGGGTGGCAGCCAGCTGGACCTTAGTCCGTAGGCCTGACATACTGTAGCTCTTGGGGAAGGGCTGTCAAGACAGTTGTCTTTCCCAGCCCCAGAAGTGTTCTGCAAGCAGAACCATCCACATATGTGTGGTGAAGCACTAGATTTTTTTGTTAGTTTTGAGACGTGGTCTCATTGTGTAGGTTAGGTCAATCTTGATCTCATTATGTAGTCCAAGCTGGCTGCAAACTTGCAATTCTCTTGCCTCAGCCTCAGAAGTGCTGAGATTACTAGTGTGCACCACCATGCCTGCTAAATGCTTAGTTGAAAAGCTCAGTTTCATTGTGTGTCACACAAAGCCAAAAATGCTGTTCTGTGCACCAGCTCTCCCCTCCCTCCTCTATTCCTCCTTGGCTCAAGACTCTCTGTTGTGCATTTCTTTTTGTTTTGTTTTGTTTTTAGTTACACATAGTAATTGCACACATATCTGGGATACGGTTTGATGTTTGCATACCCATGTGCATTGTGTAATGATGAAATTTGGGTAATTAGCATGGCCATCACCTTATACATTTATCAGTGCTTGCTTGTACACATTATTGTTTTGTTTTGCTTTCTGTCTTTTTGAGAGAAGCTCTTGCTATGCAGTTCAGGCTAGCCTTGAACTCACTTTTTAGCCCAGGCTGGTCTCGAACTCACAATGATCCTCCTGCCTCAGTCTCTTAAGTTCTGGGATTACAGGCGTGTGCCACCATGCCTGGCTGCTTGTTAGCATTGTATGGCTTGGAGCCCTTTATCCTCCTGTGTTAGATGTAATTATCTCTCTAATAGCAACCTGGTTAAGCAGATCTAGGTAAGTAGACCTCATGTGAGGCCTGCTCAGGAGACTGAAGGACATCACAGTGCACACAGGCAGACATATGTGTTAGCACAATCATACAACTCCACTGTTAGGTGGGCGAGTTCAGATACCTCCTTCCATGGGAAGTATGAGAATGGTGGGCACAGGGTGACAATGCTTGAACATGGCTTCAGGGAAGATGAAGTCCTGTCTTAATGGAGGACGCCAATTAGGAAATCAGTGCTTCCAATTAGGAGATCAAATTGTTCTCCCTTTCTTAACATCGGATGTCCCTCTCAGGAGAAGATAGCCCTTTTCAAAGTGTGCTGTGCGCTTGGGACATGTGTGCCTGGTTCTGCAGTGCAAGTTTGTGGTACAGGATCCCAAATTCCTTGCCTGCCTTCATAGTGTAGCTTGTTATATGGGAAAGAACAAAGCTGAGCATGAGTGTGGTGGGGGAGGAGGGGAAAGGAAAAGAAGTGAGGAGCTCAGTTTCTCCTCAGAGGCTAATTAGAGGATTTGAGGGGAGGAAACACTAACCCCACAGAGAGTGTGAGAGCCAGAGAGCCCCAAGTACTCTTGGCACTCGCGAGCGGAGCATGGCAGGATTGGCCATGCTGCATGGCAGCTGGAAGAAGCAGTCTAAGTGCCCGCAGTAGGAGAAGGATTACCAAACGAAGGCACTGGAGCTGTTTAGTTCTCAGGCACAGATGTAATTATCTCTCTAATAGCAACCTGGCTAAGCAGATCTAGGTAAGTAGACATCATGTGAGGCCTGCTCGGGAGACTGAAGGACATCACAGTGCACACAGGCAGACACGTGTATTAGCACAATCATACCTGCATCACACACATATAAAGACAGACACGTATCACAGTGACAGCTAATGGCACAAGATCACACATGTTTACACAGAAATACCATTACACACACATACAACTGTATACATGTGCATGGCTGACACAACCTCACAGATGGGGACGTGTGCCTGCGCACATCCATTCCTACTGACCTTACATGGAAGTGTGAAGAGGCACATTGGCTCACACATGCAAACCAGAATAAAGAGGGAAAGGTGCCTGTTGCATGGTGGGCATTGGACTCAGAGAGCCCAGGATGAGGTTCTAAGCAATGTGAGGGCAATGGCCAAGTGTCCTGGTCCTCACATAGTGTGATAACAAGGTACATGGTGGTGCACCATGCAGTTTTACTAAGTGATAGACTTTAGTACTTAACGAATTCTGCCATGGCTTGACTATGACAGCCATGAAGAGCTGACTCCCATTTTATCCTCTAGCGTGAATGGCAAGACTTTAACGCAGCTTCTCCTTGGCTGAGATGTTATGCTCTTCTGTATGCACCCCACTCTCTGCTTCTAGATCCAACACAGTCAGGGAAAATTTGTTTTCTATTCCTGTTTTAAAAGGTGTAGATTAACTAATGGTCAACTTGTAACACCCAGCTGAACTGAAACGGCGTGGTTCTGAGTACAGAAGCCCCACATGAGGATTCTTGCCAACAATATGAAAGAATTAGAGGCGAAAGTGTGAGTGCTGTTGATTCTCCTGAAGAAGAGTGTTGTGCTGACTTTCCTGATATGAGCTCAACTGTTCTCACTGTTGGAAGAGCTTGGGTCCTCGCTGTCACTGAGGATAGCTGTGGTTCTCTTTGGGGAAGCTCTGGTCCTCACCTTGAGCATCACTTCCTGGCTCCAGTGCAGATCCCTCGGCTGCTGGCACAGGTCCTTCACCCCACTGGTGCAGACTTTCTAGCTTCCACCACCGACCTTTGGGCCTTCCCAGCACAGACCCTTGATACAGAGTTGCATGAGACATTGTTGTGGGCTCTATGCCTCCAGCTGGATTCATGTTCATTCAATTCATTCAGACATTACCATAGGCTCTAGGTCTTCAGCTGGACTTGTGCAGGACATTAGCATGGGATTCAGGCCCTTGGTTGGGTTCTTGGGGTCTCTAGTGTGTGGACAGATCTCTTGCACTCTTCTGCATTTGACTCTTTCAGTGAATTTTATAAAATAATCCTATAAATTATGTGTCCTGTATTAAATCTATTCCCTTGCAAACCCTGACTACAACAAAAGAGAAAGCCAAATCAGTGGTTGTCAGCATGCTTAGGCTCCTCTGGAAAAGGAACATGTCCCTGGCACAGGAGAGACAAAGTGCTCTGTCTTAATCTGTTTTCTGCTGCTGTAGCAACACATCTGAGACTATATAATTTATAAGAAATAGGAGTTTAAGTGGATTACTGTACTGGAGACTATTAAATCCAAGAGCGGGGTCCAAACATCTGGTGAGGACTTGCTTCAGGATACGGTAAGGGCATCTCATGGTGGCACCAAGCAAAAGCATTAATTTAGGTCTCTCTTCCTCCTCTTATAAAGCCATAATAGGACTAGTGCCATAATAGGACTCCACCTTCATAAACTGATCTAATCCTAGTTAGTGTGCCAAGGTCCTCTTCCAGTATCACAAACATATGTATATGGGGATTCCATTTCCAACATGAACTTTGGGAAACTTCCAACACACCCAAATCATAGCAAGAGATGTCCACAGCTCCCTATAGCATACCTGGCATCTTGGCCAGACCTCCCAAAGAGGGTCCTGTTTCCATCCAATAAGGAAGCCTGAAGCTGGGTGTGGTGGCACACATCTGTAATCACAGAACTCGAAAGGCTGATGCAGGAGAATCATTGTACATTTGAGACCAGCCTGGGCTACAAAGTGAGTTCAAGGCCAGCCTAAACTGCTTAGTGAGAGCTTGTCTCAAAAAGACAAAAAAAAAAAAAAACTCCAACAAGAAACCTGACCTGAGCAGTTATGATGAGGAGCAGTCTGATCACTGACATACCAAAGATTTACTAATAAAGTGTATATTATCATCATTATTACATTGTCATTAAAAAGTGCCCATTCTTTGCTCGTTTACTCTGTCAACGTGGAACAAAGAAAACCACAAACATACCTGCTGGATTCCTGGAGGACAGTAGTGGCTACACCCCACACCTCTGTAGTGAGCATCTTTACCTAGTAGCAAGAGGCCTGGGGATCCATATGAAAGAGTCTGGAAGGAGCCCATTCCTGGCTGAGTTCTTGGTTATAATGAACTCTGTTTATTTCCTTTGCATTTGTTATTGATTCTCTCATAGTCTACTAGTGCTTGAGCAGAAGAAAGGCAAACGTGGGGAGCTAATTTTGAACCGTCAGTTTCACCTTTTGTTTTTTGTCTTCCATAGTCTTTCTGCATTTGTTCTCCTTTTTTGTCCTCTATTTTTTCCCCTTCTTTCCTAGTATACCCCAAAGAGCAGCGAGGCAGCCAGCAAGCCGTGCATCACAAACCTGGGGTCTCTAGGACTCGGACCTCTTTTATCTACGCTCCCACTAATCTTCTCCTAAATAACCCACTACGTAGTCCATTTCCCAAAGAGTGGGGGTGGGTCTGTGACATCAGGGATTGTAAATGTTTAGTTTCAAGAGAGACTATAATGGCTTGCAGGCAACTGACAGCCAGACCTGCCAGTTCTACTCTTGGTTTGCTGGTATTTTGTGGATTCTCCATTTCTTCCAGCTCGTTGCTTATCCACAGAAGCTTTGTTTTTGAACTTTACAAAGCCAAGACAACTCCTCTTTACAAAATTTCATCTGGAGTGCTGTTCTAGAGTGTAACAGCCTCCAGGGAGCTGAATCTCAAGTTTAAAGCATTAGAAACTCTCAATAGCTTCCTCTCTTTACTGATTGTACCTTTTTTCTTTTAGGGATGAAGACTGGCCACGGGAATGGAGTGTGTGGGCCCTGCTAGGGGGGCAAGCAGGCAGTGGATGGCAGTTCTGCTTAATGACCTCATCTTTCCCAAGACCCAGCTATTGTCAAAGCTGCTTTGCCTTTGTGGGAGAATGTGCTGGGAGCAAAGTAGAAAGAATTGGTAAGAAATATCGAATGCTAAAAACGGTCTTTTTTTTCACAAATTTAATCACAAGCAATTATGCTCAGTTATTCTCAATACTCTTCCCTGGGAACTGTCATTATCCAGGAGGAAAAGCACCTTGCCATAGCTGAGACATGCAGGTTAGTGACATGGACTCTATTAAATGTAATGGAAATGTTTTTGAGGATGAACAAAGGATACAATGTATGGACAGAGCTTTACCTGATTCCTTTTAAATCCAGTGTATATTATTTTATAATTTAGCTAAAATCTATTTTATCAAACTGTTTCATGAAATATTTATGACAGTCACTTCTCATCTTATTTCTGCTTATGAAATGGTTCATATTTTCTAACTCTGATTAATAAAAATAAAATGATGCTCGAGTTGTACCACCAATTTGTTTTACCAGTACACACTTTTGCCTTTCACTAAATACATGGGGAAATCTTGATTATAATGTCTCACAAAATTAATGGCATTATTTCTGAAATTATACACGTGATTCTTATTTAATGTTTTTTAAGAGCTGAGAGACGGATTCAATCCATGCACATGCCCTAGTTTTAGCAAAAGACGACCAGAAGTTTTATACTCCTTAATTCATAAATAGTGTACTTTTGCCACAAATTACATCCCATTACTTCAAATTAAGCAGCAAAAAGAAGCATATAGATTTATTATTGTTTTGCAAATTATTTAATTTTGTAAATTATACATTTCTGTTTTAGCTTTAAATTAGTTTGATCTTGATTTGACTGCTTTTAGTATTCTATCTTGAAAGAGAACCAGCACCTCAATATATCACTCGGTGATTTTTAATAATATTTCTGAAATGTATATTAATCCATGTACTTGAATTGAAAAATGAGGTCAGACATTTATGACAGCGAGTCTGATTGGGCCGATCGTTTGGCAACATTGACTGATGTTGTTAATTATGTTACGTGGCAGACATTTCCCTACACATGAAGTGAGCTAAATCTGCATTTAAAAGACGTGATGAGATAAAAGCAGTTTATTGGAAAAGATTATATTGTCAAAAAGGTATTGAAATCAATCTTCTAAGTTATTCTGATGCTGAATATTTTCTACCAAACAGGGCATCTTTAAATGGAAAACAATTAATGTATATAATTAATATTCACACCATATGTTTCAGGAAATAAAAAGTAACAGGTATAATTAATTTTTACTTCAGAAGTTTTAGTAAAGACTTTTTGGTATTCTTTGCAGGTGTGGGCTAAATGAATAATTCTAATAAACACAAAAATTAGAAGAATGAACAAAAATTTATGCACAAATACCTCTTTTAAAATCAGGTGGTTCCCTATGTGTTTCTAGCAGGATGAAAGAGATTATAGATAACTGAAAGTAATTTTTAATAATAGATCACCATGTAATTTGGGGGCATAGCAAGAATTTTATAAGCTGACACTTCTGTAACAAAACTCTTTCCCATCCCCTTTCTTTGAAAGGAGTAAATCTTTTAAGCACTAACTTTTAATAAAGTGTAAGACAGGCACTTCCGGGAAAATGGCGACCAGATAGGCAGCAGAGAGAGAACCTCCCAGAGGATTACCACCCAAACAATGTAATATAGCAATATGAAGACAGAAATAAGGACTTCCGGGAAGAAGATGACCAGCCGAGAGAGCGAGTGCGGAGGGAAGAACGGCTTCAGCTCCTGAACCCGACAGAGAACGCGCTACTGGGACAAACTGCGTCAAACCGGGCAGCGCTCCGGGATCCCGCTCAGAACCCCACCCCCGCAGCCAGCACTGCGCAAACTGGAGCAACAGCAACCGGCCAGCGGGATTTCTGAGTCGGGGAAAATCTCCATCCAGGGAAAAACATCTGAACGGCACTCCTGTCTGCACGATCACAGGGTGAGTTAAGTGAATGCTCTAACCGGTTTTTCCTGAATCGGGAAGAAGCTTAGCCCAGCGAGAGACATCAAAGCAGCTTTAAGGACTGCGGGATCTCCCGGGTGGGAAGACCTACTTAGGCTCCCCAACGGGTTCTGTGAGGGGGGAAGGAGCTCCACCCAGGGAGGAACACCTGAGTGGCCTATCTGCAAGAATCCTGGGGTGGCGAGCTGTTTATTCGCCCTGGCCAGGTCTTGGGGTAGGGAGTAGAAGCGGAAATCTCAGCAGACAGCTTAAGGGACATTCTCCCAAAGAGAAGTAACCATTGGAGCAGCCTCTGCAGCAGACCTTTGCCTGCTGAGCTGTCTGTGGAATTTATAGCTCCACAGTTTGAATCTGATACCCAAAAATGGGAAAACAGAGGAACAAAACGCAGTCTCAAAACT
>PVLD010014885.1:0-50709 GCA_004027595.1 Dinomys branickii
CGTTAACATACCTCACAGATCTAGAGAAAATATGCCTCAAATTCATCTGGAACCAGAAGAGACCCAGAATAGCAAAAGCAATCCTGGGCAATAAGAACAAGTCAGGTGGAATCACAATCCCTGACCTGAAATTATACTACAAAGCAACTGTAATAAAATCAACCTGGTACTGGCTAAATAACAGACCTGAGGATCAATGGAACATCTTCATCTTATAATATAGTGTCTGTTTCTCTGTCCAGATAAAAACAAGTACCAGAAAGGGAGAGCAACAAATAGGTAATGTAGTGAATATGGCTGTCATTAAAATTTTGAGTACAATGGAACGGACTTCTAATGGAGAGACTTTTTGGCTTAAGTTCTTATGGAAAAAGGTTCTAATTTTTTTTTTTACAAAGCATTTCTCATGCTTTCACAGACTTGTTTTTATACATCTGATTTAATTTCATGTTTTTCTTGGCTGTTATGTCAAAGTTGTAACATTTCACACCATGGTGTTGTGCCAAGATGCCACATTACACATTGGTCACATGGGGTGTGCTGTGCTTGGAGCAGCTGCAAGAACCTGTCATACACATTGAAAAAAAGAGTACATCCTTGGCTGGATCCTCTTCGCTCCTGGAATTTAAAATCTTAGGCAGTAGCCAGAGACTAGTCATCCATGTTTATTATGTTACTGTTTAATATCAAGAACGTTACCAACACTCTCTCCTGATGTGGCATCAGCTTTCAGGTTAGCATTGACAAAAAGCACTGCGGGATCAGGTACTGTTGCTATGTTTCTTACTACCTACTGTGTGGTTATTTTTAGTTCCCTGCTTCATTAATCACCAGGACTGTGTGGCAAAGGCACTGTAAATGCTGTCTGGCTGTATGGAGACTACCAGATACTTCTGAATCAGCTTTTTCTTTTCTAATTTGAGACATCACATTAGGTAATACCTAACAAGTGTATTTCAGTGGAGAAATTATTCAATAGTTTGTAGTTAAATAAACTGTAACAAAAAATGCACCCCTAGCCAGTATACTTCAGTTTGTTAGTTGCCAGGAAATAGTTGCTGTTCCAGTTCCAGTTGTTTCTGGTCTGTTAGAAATGACTGGTCACTCTGATGCACAGCTGGTCACTATGATGCATATTATGTAAACCAATCCCCAATTGATGAGCCATTCTGCCTCTGTCTTTCCTGTTTGCTTATCCCGTATAAGCCGTACAGCACCACAGATTGGGACTTTATATTCAGGGAATGATCCCAATCAGTGCCCATCAAAGTAAACAAATCTTCCTCCAAATCCTGGGTGTCACTTTGGTGTTTCTTCTTGCTGTTGAATCTGGTGCGTCAGCTGTGAAGACCAACAGTGATGACCTCTTTGGTCATCAGTTTGGCCCTTCCGGATGGAGTAAGGACCTCTGCAGGTCCCTTTGGAAAGGTGCACCTTGAATATTTCTCAAGTCCCCTCAGAGGTGTGGAGGAGGATTCCTGTCTCCCTCCTCCAGTGGCTCACATTAGACCCCAAAAGGAGGAGGATGAAATCCGTCTGTCTCCCTGCCTTCCTGATTCCAGCAAGTCCCCCAGGAGTACCCCTGTTAGTCTGTCTGTCAGTCCTTCTCAGCTTGAGCAGAAGAGGAGTCTAATCAACTCTCACTAGTCAGGATCACCCTCAAGGGAAGGGGTTTGGAATGCTTAATCTCTGAGTGCCTTTTGAATGAATGTGTGAGAGAGTGGAAAGAACAGCATGAGCAACAGGCTCCTCAGTCGGTGCCCCAAGACTGGAAAGCGCTGATCTCAGTGGCTGATTGGGCCCTCACCTGTGGTTCTGTGGCAATTGACATATGGCATAATGGAGGCCTTGCCCCCCCCCCCTTATCAAGTCATTCCTAAGTCCCTGCAAGGGATGTAGCCAGGTGGGGGTCTGAACGGTCTCTTTCTGAGGGGCACCAACCTTTATCTGTTGCATCATCATTTAAGTATACAAAACACATATGTAGGATGTCATAGATGGAAATTAATTAGTCAAAACCCACAGTCCCTGACTGCAGAAAAAATGGATTTTATAGAGTTAAAATGAAGCCAAACTACTCTTTGTATCTTGAAAAGAAGAAAGGGGAAGAAGAGGCCCATTATTCCTGAGAACTCCGCTGCGGCGAACTTGTCAGCCACTACAGTTGTTGCCCATCCCTGTAGCTTCAGTCTCCACTCCCAACCATCTACTTCCAGCCAGCTGAACTGGTTCCAGCTAGCCATTGCCTACGTTTGGCCACACAGCCCTCCTGCCTCCAGACATGCCTCTCCTGGTCAGAGGGCATCATCTGATGCCTCCTTGAGATAACTGTCAACATTTTTTCTGAGTTCCACATTTTGACTGAGTAAAATTTTGAATGTCAGCCCTGACGAATGAATTGCACCCTGTTGGGCCTGAATAGATAGGACAGACTGAACTCTGTCAGACTGGGCCCCTGAGAGCCCATGTTGTTTGCAAAAGTTGGGGGCAAACCTGTGACCTTCCTGGTACACAATGGAACAGAATTCTTTGGCTTTGAAAGTTCCCTCTGTCAAAGAGTTACCATCATGAGGGCAACTGGGATTCTTGCCTCTTGCCCCAGGTACATCTTACAGCATGGGAGGACATCTCTTTCACACCAAGCCAGTCAGCCTCACTCTTGTTTAACCCTGAAAATTCAACTTTGACTCTTCCCAGAGAGGAAAATGTTGCCAGAATCAGCCTGAGACAGATAACTGCAATCCTGAAATTCTGAAAACTCTTTTCCCAGAGGTCTAGACTGAGGACACTCCTCTGGGCGCAGCTATCAACTATGCCACCTCACTTTGACCTCCACTGGTACTGGATTCCACAGAAAGCACAAGCAGGTGTCCGGGCACACATCAGCCTGGCAGACTGTTAATCACCTTGAGCAAGATCTCTGCTGTCAGCAATGTAGCCATCCCCTTACATTCTGCGGCTCTCAACCCGTATGCACTTTTTGGAATGCTCTACATTTAAAAGGTACCTTCCTCTGATTGTGAGTTGCTCCCTTAAGTCCCTTCAACTGGGATTGTCCTGAGACAAAAGGCCAGCTCACTTGGACTCAATTGCCATAAGGGTATAAAAATTCTCCTACTATTTTTGTGGAGGCTCTGAAGACAGATTTGGCTTCATCACAGTCCCCTGAGCAAACAGTATAGAGCCTCAGACTTCTAAACTACACCTTCCCCAAATTTAAAACCAGTTCAAGATCTTTGAGCTGCCAATACCACTGCAATTGCCCTATGTTTATGTTGCCTCAGACTTCTGCCATGCACAGCCTGCTGGTGCACCTATCTGGACCTAAAGAATGGCTTCTTCTGTCTTCAGTTGGTTCCTGTCAGCCAGCCCCTCTTTTCAAAGACACATGTTCGGGACTCAAAAGCCAACTGATCTGGACTCAACCTCCCAGAGGTTCAAAAAATTGTTTTCTCTTCCCTGCACTTCTGATTAGTAACACCCACGCTGCCTGCCGGAAAGGCAACAAAGCTCTGCTCCAATATCTGGCAGAAACTGGTTACAAAAAAGGAACTGCCACATTTCCTAGAGCTGCTTGCTTCTATAAAATCCGGATCCTTGAGTTCACAAAAGCAATGATTCTTACTCAGATTGTCAGCCTCTGTGGTGCCCAGTGGCCCACCTGTGCAAAAAACTTAGATCTGACTGCTAAGGGCTGCTTCCCCCTTTACCTTTGTGCTCTAACAGCCCCACTGTCCTTCTCATTAAGAAAGCAAATAAACTTACCTTAGACTGAGAACTAACTGTTCAGGTGCCACATGCTGTACTGGGATGAACTGTTCTAAAAATAGAACCCTGTCAGATGCTGAGCACACCCTGTTTATGAACAAAAGTATCTCTGTTAGGAATGGAGTCAAATAGGCTAGATACATTGTGGTCACCTTGGACAAAATTATTTTGGCTACAACTCTCCTGCAGGGATGATCTGCACAGCAAACTGCTTCCTGCTGCTGTTTGGAAACCTGCCACCAATGACACAAAATAATGTTTTCCAGAGGCTTAAGTCCCCTCTGAGGATCAAGTTGACTGAAATATCAACCCCGGGCAGAAAAACTTTAATCTGTATTCCCGGAAGATCAGAGCCAGACCTGAGCCCAGCAGCCAGCTCAGGCTTCGGCATCTTTGTTACTGGCCCTAACCTCATACACTGTTGTGGACTCTCCTCATTTAAATATGTGTAGTTAGGTTACACAGGAATCAAACAGAACCCTACAAAAATGGCTTGTAACTAGTTTAAAGACCAGCTATATCTACAGACATTCCTACATACACGTATAACCCAGGTACATATTAAACTGCTTTTGTAAGTTTCAGAAATCCAGCCTTAGATCCAAGAAAATTTACCTGGACAGTTCTGTCAAGGCTCACTTTAAAGAGAGAATGCACTCAAAACCCTGTTCTGGTCACTCTGGATGCTGGTCAGTCTGTGGATGGCTGAAGGCTGAGGACACTGTTTACAGCAGTGCTCTGTATCTATTTCTCTTGATTTTTGTGTTTTTTTAGGCTGCTTACCCCAGTGCTTGCTTCCCTGCCCCCCTGGTAGCTATGCTTTTTGTTAACTGACCTGGATTCTGCTCAACACAGTCTTTGCTTCCCCACAACCTGCCAGGTGTGCTTTTTTGCCTTAAACTCTATCGATGGTTGCCTCAAGAGAACAGAACAATCAAGCAAACACTTGAAGATTTTCTCCTAGATCAGGTTAATTCCCTCACTACCTTGCCTTACCTTCCCTCTTAATGTTACAGAACAGACATTATGCTTCTTCCTAAAAACTATTTAAGAATACATTCTGTAATAACACAATCTTGGGGAGCTTGGCTAGGGCCTACCCTAGGATCACTGACAATTCTCATGCCACTACGGCTTGTGTATAAAGAACAAGTGTAATATGCCCAGGAAAGATTTGTTGGGGAAACTAAAACAAGGGGGAAATGTAGCAAAAAATTCCCCCACACTAGCCAATACACTTCAGTTTGTTAGTTGTCTAGGTAATAGTTCTTGTTCCAGATCAGTTTCTTCTGTCCCTTAGAAACAACTGGTCACTGTGTTGCATAGCTGGTCACTCTGATGCACACTGTATAAACCAGTCCCAATTGAGAAGCTGTTCTGCCTCTGTGCATCCTACTTGTCCCATATAAATCCTATACTACCAGAGATCAGGGCCTGATATTCTGGGAATGATCCCAATCATTGCGCATCAATGTAAATAAAGCTGCCTCCAAATCCCGGGTGTTGTTTTGGTGTTTCTGCTTAGGACTGCAAAACTAGTTCATCATAACCATGATGAATAGGCATGGGCTGATGTTTAACACATAGTTTAGAGAAATAGGAACCATTCAATGAATTTGGATCTCTTACTTACTAATGTTTTTGCCTGCCATTTTTGGAAACATGGAAACTCCCTGGCAATTACTGTCTTTTTTGTGAAAACATTTGTGAGTAAAACAAGCGGTCTTAGAAAATATATGGAAACTGTTTTGGATAGTTTAAAATTATGGATATTTTCAGAGGAGAAAACAAATTACATTTAGAATTTAGAAGAAAAAATAATTTTGCTATTTTTAATAAGACTCAAAACAAATGAACATATCGTAAATGGGCCACTTTTAGTGCACAGCTGTAAACTCTTATACTTACAGATGTGTATCAAACATCAAACCCAGGCTGCAGACAGTTCCTTCATTCTCTCCCCAGAATGCTCTTTAACTATTACTTTTCAGTTGCAAGCATTTTCCATCTCTACATCCTGGCAGCTAATCATCAGTTCTTGATCCAGATTTTTGTTTTGTTGGAGATTATTCTAAAAATAGAATCAATAGTAAATTAACTTTACACAAATTCACTGCTGGGCCATCCAAGTAGTTGATTCAATCTTTTAAAAAAATTTTCAATAACAGCACATGGAATTATGTCAGCATATCACAATTTGTTTACCCATTCACCTTTTGAAGAACATTTGAGGTTTTTTTTCTCCCCAGGCCTGGATGATTAGGGACAGAATTCCTATAAACATATATATGTACACCATTTCATGTGAACCTAAATATTGATTACTTTAGGTAAATACATCAAAGTGAAATGCCTGGTCAATGAGTAATTGTATCGGCTTTTGGGAAAACTTCTATAGCAGTTTGCAGAATAATTCCCGTATCATTTTGTATCCCCTTAGGATAGACTCTTTATCAATTGATCGCTTTGGAGGACTTAGTTAAGTCTCTGTCCCTGTCTCTGCTTTTCTGTCTCTGTGTTTGTCCCCTCTCTCTTACCCTGTGTCTCTGTCTCTCTCACACACACTAAATTGATCTGTTTGTTTATCTCTCTAATGAGAATATCTATGACTGAGTATGAATTTTATCTCAGGTATAGACCATGGCTTAACATATAGAGATGTAAGAAGTCTCAAATTTCTTTTATTCTTGCTCAGTTTTACTTGTTGAATATCCTTGAGCATGGAAGATATAGTCTCAATGTGAGCAGTTACAAAGGAAAAATAAATATATACCAACAAAATGTACTTATCTTTCCTTTAAAACCTAGTTCAGTCCTAATATTAATTACAGGGTTTCTTCAAGTCTTCTTTAGTCCTCAGCACAACTCTTGGAGTTTATCCTTAGTCAACTTGCAGATGAGGAAAATTAATGTCGAGAGAGCTGAAGGATGTGCCAAGTATTTGCTGCTAGGTACAGGACTGCAGGTATGTCTGTGTTGTTCCAGTTCTCTAATCCCGTAGGTATTGTGTGCTTCATTTCCACTGAACCTTCTTTCCATATCAAATGTGGAATCAGATTAATTCTAAGTAGTACTCACAGGTGCTGCTGATGAAAACCGTGAAGTGTATTGGATCCTAGAATGTCACTCTTTCAGTTTTGTAATAGAAATTTTAGTTTTCCAGATGCATAATCTCTTTTAAGAAATGCATAGAAAATAAAATAATGGTATCAGAAGAGATGTGATAGAAACATTGAAGCCATTTCTCAAAGAAGTTAGTATGGGGTAGAGAAAGGTAAAAATGTCCTCCAGGAAGTGACATGGCAAGTGATGGGAAGGAGAGGGAAAAAGAAGGAAATTAAAGGGACCAGAAAAATAAAAGGAAAAACAACTAGAGACTGAGAGTAAGAGGGAATATGTAAAACAGAACTGGGGTGAGAATAGATTGAGTTGTTTGGCTTTGCCAGAGGGAGGGGTAAGTGAAGGAGAAGCATCTGAAGCACAAGCCAATCAGATGCAACGTGATTATGAATTCAGAGTTGCCAAGAAATTCTAAGACACCACTTGCATTATTTGGCAGTGAATTTTTGGCGAATGGACTATTTCTTTTGCTCTGACATTACTCTAATCCCAAACCTTCTGAAAATGTATCTGGATTGCATGGCTGCCAGATGACTCTTGTGGGCAAAATTCCAACTATTAGAAAGGGAGAACGTTAACAGACAGTTCTTGAATATATTATCTTAGTGAGATTTACTGGTATGTATATGGATTTACTCAAATTATGATTCAAAGTAAATTAACTATCATATTTGATAATTTTTATTTTGTACTTATTAATTCTATTTGCTTTACTAAGAACTAACAGGATTAACACAAAATAAAATATTTTAGGAACTGTTTGTCCATAACTTATTTTCTTTCTAAATAAAATTACCTATACTTTATTCACTATAAATACACCAATGATGTTTCTTAATGAAATACATTATATAGTAAATTAAAATAATTTGAAAAAGGAAAGAATTTTGAAGTAAAGACAAAGTAAAGCTAAAAAGGGGAGAACAAATCTTCAAACTCAATAAGATATCATACCTTTTGGCATGAATGACCACTGAGTTCATTAAATAGAAAATATTAATTCAGCTCCTCAATGTAAATGAATATTGCATATTTGGTATCCAATGGTGAGATTGAAAGTTTTTCTCTCTCTTTCTCTCTCTCTCTCTCTCTCTCTTTCTCTCTCTCACACACACAGAAATTAAAATTTTAATGTGGTCTAAATTCAAGATTTGAAGTCAGTATGTGGAAAAAAATCAAAAAAACAAATGTCAAGGTATAATGAACTAAGCTATTTTCAATAGCTTATGAACTTCAGCAATTCTACTTGTATATTAAGTTCAACTTCTCTAACTATCGTACCACTAAGACATTTAAGATGTTTTGAAAGACTTCAATTTTATGATATCATCACATAGAAAATGATAGTGAAACAGACAAGTGATAGTCCATTTGTCAATTTTTTTTTGAATTTGGTACTTATAGTCATGGAGAAAATAATCAACTTCTCACAATTTCTGTAAATGAACTCAGCCAGATTTTTAAAGGAATATGAGCATTCAGTGATTTTTATTTGTCAGTCAAATAAAAATGTAATTTTAAAACGAATTTAAAATAAACAGTAAATCACATTTTAGTAAACACATTTCTGAAGAATTCTGAAACAACCCTAAACATTATTTGTTGCCTATTTGAAACACAATTTTCACTGGTTTCCCTATATTTTACTTAATAATTGTCCTATGTACTTATTTGTTTTATATTCTTACTGACTTTTTTGAAAGTCAATACAACTGAATTCTAGCTTTCTAATATTTTTAGTGTTATGGAGTGAAAAAAATCACATGAGTCTGAGATATTTTGAGTTATCATTGTTTTGGAATATTAATGATTACTAAATTAGTGAAAATTGTCAAATGTCTTATTTTCACTTGTTTTGATTTTTTCCTTTTCCATACATAAACCTACTAGAAATATATTTACCTTTTTTTAAGAGATTAGGTAAAATAATATTTTGAAAAATAAATATTAAAGTGAGATCTTTTAATGATTTACCCCCAAAGCATTGCAAATTGATTTACTTGGTGGTCTCAGAAAAATACTGTACTTGGTGTAAAGTATTTATGTACAAAATAAATTTAGGTTAGAGTTAAACTGTATTTGGTGAGCATTTCCTAGGTAGTATCCAGAAATGCTGATCAAGGACATATTGTTGGTGACATATTTTCAGGTGGAAGAAGTATAGATTCACAAAAGGCCCACCATAGGTATGAAGACATATTTCACTTTCCTGCATGGTGAAGGATGTGAATACCAGGAAACCCCCATTTTTGAGACTCAGGGTGACAAATTCTTTTTTAGACAAAGGCTAGATCAAGATGATAGCATAACCTTGAAAATAGTTGTAGAACTGAGTAACAAGAGATGACAGTTTATAATTTTTATGGAAGGAAGATAAAAGCATGGAGAAGACATCCCTTTGAAGTTCAGGATGAACATGCACATAATGAGAAAAATTCCAGCAGAGCAATATTTACCATAAGCCCAAGACTGAGCATAAAACTGTATGTATGTGAAGTTCATTGTAGGCTGGGGTTAAGAGCAGAAATAGAAAACTACCATACCTGAACTCCTAAATAGACTGACTGAACACCCTGCAGATAATAGAGCTGCGAGGGGCATACCCTTGCCTAAATATGATTTAACTTACTTTCTACAGTCTTAAACAGAATGAAATACACTCAATAAAAAGTTTGACACAAGCAAAATATACGAAAATTAGTATATTTCAAACATAAGCAATTCATACCATTAGACAGAGAGATGTCCCAGATATGTGAATTCACATTGAAATACCTAAAAATAACGTATTAAGATAATACAGTAGAAAAGGTAGACAAAATTCATGAACAGGTGAGAAACTTTAGCACTGAAATTGAAACTAGAAAAGGATCAAATAGAAGTGATACAAAAATTTTAAAAACTGATCAAAGAAGAAGCATTCTGCAGACAGATTTACTAGTAAACTACACAGCAGACAGTGCGGGGAAGATATATCAATAAAAATGCCTAAAGACGCAGCTGCAAGAGAATACACATTCAAAATATGTCAAGTGTGGCATGAAGTCAAACTATTGTATTGGAGTCCAAGAATGGGAAGAGGAAGCTTTTATGTTGAAGAGATAATAACATAATTTTTAATCCAATAAGGAAAGGCATCAAACAACAGCTCAAAGAACTTTAGAGAATCCCTGAACAGAGAGGACTACAACACAGCCCTGTGGATATCCTATTCAAACTGCAGGTCTTTAAAGATTATGAGACAAAAACATGATGACACACGAAAATAGAGGACAGTTAACATCTGAAAAGTGTTAACAGATTCATCTTATAAACTGTTCAAGTGATAGTTTTAAGTTAAAGAGACAAGAAATAATTTATTTCATTTAATATATGAAAGATTGTATTCATTTAAGTGTTAGAATAATAAGCCTGAGAAGAGCTAAAATATCATGAAAATAAAATATGTTAAAAGCTTTAGGTCTGCAATATGGAATCATCGATCAAAGTAAGAGACCCGAAGAGAAGGGAGGGAGTGATACCTTTCCGGCCTGTCGCTACCGTGACCCACCTCTTCCCTCCAGACATCACCTCCCAACATCACTCCTGGCTGCAAACCCTGGGCAGACGTCTAGACGTAAACCACACGTTATCAACAACTTCAGTGAAAGCCTTTGCTTGTTTAACTGAAGTTTTTCCTACGTGGTTATTACTCAGTGTACCAAATGATTTTACTATTCAGATTTCCTTTTTCAGTTACATTTTGTACGATTACCCTTTAATATGCAATACCTACTTTTTGTCAAGTACTTTGTTTTAACTATAAGTATCTATTGTGTTAGTATAGGCATGCTTGAGAACATTTCATTGTTTTTCAAAAGAGACTGCACATATATATATATATATTTAGTTTTGCTCCTTAGATCATTATGCTAATGAATTGAGTCCATGTTATTTCAGTGTTTTTGTGTTTCTTCATGGTGTGTCTGTTCAGCTATATGCAATGTGTTACTTAGTGGTTATTACCTGGAGATTTCTATTCCTATCAGTGTCACATGGAGGAACAGTAGTAAAATATGGCTACAGTAGTTATGTTTGTGTGATTGTTGTCTGTGTTTGTGTGAAGATCTGCATAACCTACTCAATCTACCTAAAACCCATTCCACTCTGCTCCACCTCAGACTCTACATTCTGATTGCATTTTTAGAAGCTGACTTTTCTGTCAAATAGCATGAGATGGGTACCCTTGTGGGTAATGTCTTTCTTGCAGCCCTTCAGCGGTCCAGGCCACACCGCGGTACCTGTTCCTCTGCTCCTTTTGGTCAGAAGATCCTCTCTTCCTATTGACTGGTGTCATCCTCACTCTTCCTGTCATTTTATCCAGCGGAGATTTTACCTCCAGGACATTCACCTCCTTTCTGGTGTCTCTCATTTTCTCTGGATTTGACACTCTGAGGATAAAACGTCTAACAACCCAATCTGAGAATTCTGTGGCCCTTTCATTTCAAATAAAATTGAACATAACTATTGAATTTGATACAGTTCTTGTCCAATTCAGTCTGTGATGAGAATTAAATTCATCAAGGTACCAATGTATTTGGTCTTCAATTTCTCCATTAGCATCGTACTTTGTTTAGACAAATATTCTTTTTAATTTCTTTGTCATTTTTCATGCTATATTCTTTTAGAGTATACTTTGTACTTTAATTTATGGCAATCTAGTTCAGATTACTATCATTAAAAATTTCTTAGTATAAAAAATCTTTGCTAAAATATCCAGTGTCCTCTCTCTAATCATTACATTACTGTGGCCATAACTTACATCTTTACACAATGTGTGTCCATCCATCTTGCTTTATATAGTTCTCTTTGTTTTTTAAATTTATTTTAAAATAAAAGAAGGAAAATATATTAACAGACAGACATCCATCTACAAAATAGCATAAGAACAATACAAGCAATACAGAGTTACAGACAAAGTGCTAGGAAATTAACAATGGTTGTTGTATTACGTATTGATATCTTCAAAGTGGTTTCTCTGGTAAACAAATAGACATATGTAGTATTGATCAAAGCAGTAATCATTATTCATTTTAGTAAAGCAATAGAAGACAGTAGTACAGCTGTTAGCTATCCTGTATATACATATATACATCATTTGCCCTTCTTTCCCTCCTCTCTTCCCACACCCCAGTTGCCAATTTACTTTTGAGCATTTTCCTTTCATGTCACAATGTCTATCATACCTCCTAGTTTTTGTTCACTCTTTCAGGTTCTTCCACTAATGAGACAATACATTGCTTACACATGCAGGTCTAATTTATTTCATTTATGAGTATAGTCTCTAGTTGTCTGGTCTCTATAACAGTCTCTAGTTATATTCTCTAGACCATTTACCTATAAAAGC
Organism: Dinomys branickii; assembly: GCA_004027595.1. NCBI lineage: Eukaryota > Metazoa > Chordata > Mammalia > Rodentia > Dinomyidae > Dinomys > Dinomys branickii. The sequence goes on from PVLD010014885.1 coordinate 12,275, forward strand.
CTCGAGTTTATCTTTCTTTATAGTTGAGTAATACTCCACTATATAAAAGTACCACAATTATTTCATCCAGTCCTCAGTGGATGGACATTTGGGTGCTTTCACTGTTCAGCAATTACAAGTTGTTCTGCTATGAACATGGGTGCACAAATATCACTGTGATATGATGTTTTCAGATCTTCTGGGAAAATACCCAGAGGGGAAATAACTGGATTGAATGGGACCTTGACCTGGTCTACTGAGGAATCTCCAAACTGATTTCTACAGGATTTCACCAGTCTGCATTCCCACCAGCAGTGAAGAGTTCCTATTTCCCTACAGCCTTGCCAGCATTTGTTATTGGTTGATTTCTTAATGATAGCCATTCTTACTAGGGTGAGATGAAATCTCAGTGTTGCTTTAATTTGCATTTCACAAATGACTAATGATGTTGAACATTTTCCTCATGTATTTATGTGCCATTTGTATTTCTTTATCTGAGAAGTGTGTTTTCATCTGAGATGCCCATTTTTGGATTGGGTCTTTGAATTGGGGGGGGCTAATATTTTTTAATTCTTTATGTGTTCTAGATAGAAGACCTTTGTCAAAGGGACAGTCAGCTGTTAAAACAGAAACACTAAATCTATTGGAAGAGAAGGTAGTAAAAACCTTGAAGACATAGGGGTAGGCAGAGAGTTCTTGAACAAAAACCAAACTGCACATGAAATACTTCAAAGAATCAACAACTGAGATCTCATCCTACTGAAAAGTTTCTGCACATCTAAGGAAATCACGAGCAGAGTAAAAAGAAAACCCACAAATTGGGAAAAATTATATAGTTCTCATTGAAAAAAGACAGAAAGGTGCTAAGATAAAATATACATTATATTTTTTGTATGTTCAACTTTATAGTTACCTTTTCCCGTGTTCTGTATTTTTATCTTTTTATTTTAAAGAGAAAAGAATGAAAACATATTAACAAACACGTACATTTACGAAATAACCCACAAAAACAATGCAAGTGATACAGACTTTCACACAAGGTGACAGGAAATTAACAATAGTTGTTGTGTTACATATTAATATCTTTAAATGTGGTTACTCAGATAGACAAACACAGGCATGTAACATTGATCAAACAATTAGACATTAACTGTTCCTTTCAATAAAGCAATAGAAATCAGCAGTACAACTATCTTAGCTATCTTGTGTATATATGTGTGTGTGTGTGTGTATACACACGCACATACACATTTTTCACCTATTTAGTACCATCTTTTCCTTCTTAGTATTTTCTTGTTGGGAGATTTTACTGATAAAGTTGTCCATATGTGCAGGGTTGGGGTGCTGCTAATGCTTCTGGGTATAAAAAGCCTGTGACATGTTTTATGAAGAAAATACTTAGGTTAGATATTCTCATTCAGACATGATTTGTAGTGCTGTTGGCTATTAGCTGAATGTTATTAAATCAGTAATAAATATTAAAATATTTTTAACAGAAATACACAAAACATGAGTGATGGATGAAAATGTTATGCCCACAGGATTATAGGAACCCTTTTCCCCCTTAGGACCAATAGTTTGGTAGTTGCTAACTCAATTCTGCCAACAACTTTGGAAAATATAGTTGCTCTGATGAATGAGACTTGATTATACTCACATGCATGCTGACATGGCTACATTTTAGAAGGTTTGTGATCTAATCATCTGTATGTTTCCAGCCTTACTATTTGATTTAAGAAGTAGTTTTTGACAAATGTTTATTTTAGTGCACAAAGTGACTAACCATCATCACAGAGTTTATTCAGCCTTTTGCGGTACTTTACTCACTGCCAATCTAAACCAGGCTTTCTTCTGGAGCAATACTTTGACAAAACCTACAACATGAAAACTTATTATCTTCATTAAAAATCAATAATACGTGTAGGTTTTTAAAATCAAGAGTAAAGCTAAATTTAGTACGTCTTAGGCATAATCCAACATTGTTTTGATTATGATAAAGCCACTTTTTTTTGCAAGAAAATTGGAAGGATTGAAAATTTAGGTGTACTGGGTAAATATTAAAATAATTAAAGTGAAATAAGCAATGAGGGCAACATTAAGGCTCTGATATCTTTCTTACCACAATATTTTCTCTCAGATGATTACCAATTACTCAGAAGATTATGTTTGCATCAAAACATTGTACTAAAATATAACAGGAAACATTTACTGTAAATCTAAGTATATGAAGTCCTTAGCTGACATGAGTTATTTGGCGCTAACGGGCCCTTGTTTTTATGTTTGCAGGAGTGTGCCACTGTCGCCTATCATGACTGAATGTATAATTTTTTTCATACATCTCTCTTACATTGTTATTCACATCTGTACCTTGGAAAGTCATACATGGAAGCTCCTTTTTCATACTTGGAGACACAAAGATAGATGAACTTGCTGAGGTTAGGCTAATAAAGGGATAATACTTTCTTTTATTTATTTGACAATAGGGAACTTATAAGGCAGTTTCTGTATGTTTGAATGGTCTCTAATTTTCTTTTCAAGAAAGTGACTTTACCAGTAGAGTCCCATTTATAAAGAAAATTCACCTGTTTCTTAACATTGCCTTGTCACAAATGATTTGTCAATTTGGTCATACAGTGAAGTAAAACGACCCCTAAATCTGGCCTCTAAAATCTGGAGAAAATTTAGTACAAGAACATTCTGACCTTTTTATGAGAAGAGTAAAAGAAAACGAAAGATAGAAATGGGTCAATATGTGAATTAGTGTTTACCCTAAATTTTATGCAAATATTGATAGAATTTAGTCTTCATAGAAAGACTAATTGACATTTGTCTTGAACCGTGTGAACTGGTAATTTTTACCATCTTTTGACTTGATATATTGGAAATTTAATGTAATTTAAATCACTACATTATTAAAATATTGTGATTTAAATATTGTTCTTGAGACAGGGTTTCCCTGTATAATCCAAGCTCGCATTCAACTCACTATGTAGCTCAGGGTGGCCTGGAACTTGTGGCAATTCTTCTGGCTTAGCCTTTCAGATGCTGCGATTATAGGCAGATGGCCACGCTTTCCAACTCTTCAAAATATTACTTTTTGTATCATGGAGAACAAGCTGTTATAATATTAGTAAGATCTAAGAGTCTGATAATTTGAGGTTAAGATATTAATTATTAAGGAAACAAAGATAAATGTTAACAAAGAGTTTAAGGAACTGTCTCCATGAAAATGTTTGGCAATTACTATATAGTAGGTGTTATATTGTCATTTATAACCATGATATAATCTAATTCACACAGTAATTTATTTTTCTTTTTTCCAACCAGAAAACTAAGGTTAATTTAACCTAAATAACTTTTCCAAAGCCAGAAAGCAAACAAGTGGACCGTTATGCCTTCATTTTCTTCAGGTATTGCCACCTTAACATGCCTGCCCTGAACTACTTCACCAGGAGATTTCTTGTGTTCTGATGGGATTGTACATTTCTGCTTGGTGGGGCATTAATTTGAGCAATGGGTGTTCCATGAGTGTAAGGCTTGTGTACACAAGTGCAAACTCTAATTGGGCACCTGGCACATAACTAAATCTTCATAATTATCTGTAAAATAAGTGAGTAAGGTGGGAAAACCACTAGTCAATATTGGGAAACGTGTTTCAGAATTTTTCATTGCTTATGTTACTTCCTTTTACCTACTTTTATTTTGTGGTATTGAGCATCAATCCCAAGGCCTTGCTCAGGCTGGGCCTGCACCCTACTACCGACCAACATCCTCGCTCTTTTCATGTGTTTACAATTTTGACACAGTATCTCATTAAATTACTACAATGTTATACTGTAATTATATTACAACATGGCTATAAGTTAAAGGAAAAGGTCATGATTGTATGCATGTGAGTGACATGTTTTGTTTCAGTTGAATGGCTGCTTCAAACTATTTGAGAGGTTGAGATAAAGTAGATTAAAATTCACCTTCTTGAGTTAAGGTGAAATGATCATATTTTTATATTCAGTACCCTAAATTTCTAAGAAGCAAAACTAGTCATCTGTAAGGCAATATGTTATTTTAGTTACCTACATCACGTCTTTATCTCTGATAATTGTTTTTCTGTATATGTTGTTAAAATATATTGTATAAATATAGCAGAGGATATAATACAAATTCTAAATCAGTAATGAAAACTCTTAAGTATAAGTTAAGGCAATAGTTTCATAATTTACCTGCTTTTTTAAAAAGTATTTTTACATGTGTAGTTTTATTGTAACACTGCAACTTGCACACTTTTGATGGTTAAATGAGAACATCACCTTTTATTTCCATTGAAAACAAAAAAATTTGAAAATGAACAAAATTACAATATAGACTGTCAGCTATGAATAAGATTCCTGGCATCTTCATAATTTATATTCTAACTAAATTCTTGCATAAAATTTTATTTTATAACTTAATGCATTTGTTGTCAAGTACACTTCAAATTTAGACTTCAAAAAGTTGTTTCCATTGTACTCCATTGAAATATGACTTTATAACATGTTTTTAAAAAGTTTTCAATAGCTTGATTTCCCTGACTCATATAGTTTGCATGTTTCAAAAAATAGTAATCATCAGTGTTAACACTGTGAGGCACAGAACCTGCCTGACAAATGCAAGATCCTGAGTTCGATTCCCAGTACTGACAAAAAAAGTTAACACTGTGATATATGAGGTAACTGCAGTGTATGTCTTTGTATCCTACTCTGTTAAAATGAAAAATTTCTTGCTCAAAGGAAATCATTTTATGCTGAACAGGAAACAAAACTGCTTTTGTTCACCGATGAAACTTTCTCTGGAAAAACACTAGAACAAACAGAAATTTTCAAGGGCTCTTTACATGCTTGTATTCAATAAGTGAAAAATGATTCATAAATTATCTTACTCTATGTCTTGCAAAAAGTCTTCAAAATTCCAGTCTCATTATGTCAGATACAGTGTGCAGAGTTTTGAGCTGTAAAATAAAGGGCAAGTTATGCAAAGAAGTGTAACCTTGTACCTCTCATTTCAGTTACGCTATCTCAATCTCTAACTTCTATGGTCTCCATTCACTAATATGGTAGTAAAATACCTCCTACCCAGAATTCCAGGCTCTAAACGATCGTTTTCTGTATTGCTAGTGATAATCTAAATAGTAACAACAATGAAAAGAAAATTTTGGTAGCCAAATTTGTTAGATGCACCAAATTCTTTGTATCAAAACTCAAGTAATTTCCCAGAGAACTACTTCAGAGTTGCATTCATATCTTATTTATGTGCATTTTAGCTTGAAGTTTGATAATTTGCCTATTTACATTCCAGCGTGAGCACCATATTAGGCCAACTAAAACCAGTGATGATAGGTGCCAGGATTATTTATAAAAGAATACAAATCGAAGGACAAAATATCAATCAATACCTTTAACCAAAGCAAGCAACAGCTATAATTAAACAAAGACTAATACTGAGAAGCACAGAAAAACCACTTAGAATCATTCGTTCAGAAGCAGATACTGTGTTTTCACCAGTTTCTGCAAATATTTAAATATTTTCTATGACAACTGATGCTTATAAAAATGGCATGAAACATTAAATATATTTTAAGTGAAGTTGAGAAAGGAAGTGAGTATATTCCAGGTTTGACCACTTAATTTATTTATTTGGAAGTTGTAGGAATTTAACCCAGGGCTTTTGGGCTGTTTCATACTCCTAGCTGATTTTTAGTTTTCGTTTTGAGATATGGTCTTGCTGAATCACTAAGTTGCTTAGGTGAGCTTGTGATCTTCCCACCTCAGACTCCCAGACTCCTGTGATTACCTACTGTGTGCCTCACCATGCTCAGTGCAATATACTCACATTGTTTTACCAAATAGAATAATAAATTATGCTGGTACATAAAGGAATTAAGCAGAACTCTAGAATCCTTACCCAACTACAACCTGTTTTATAGTCTCCTAAAGTCGTGAGATCACCTCGGAGAGATATTAATGTCATACATGAAAGGGACCCAAAATAGAAAAGGCACCATTATTTGTTATGTCTACTGTAGATCTATGCTTGTCTGAATTTAATAAACTATTTTTCTTACAAATCTGTGCAGAAATTTGCAAAAAAATTCGAAGGTAAACTACAGACATGACATAAAAATACCACCAAGGTCTTGAACAGTAAAGCATTCTAGGTTTTCCCACCAGAAGAAGAGATGGAAGGATTAGGAAAAATCTTACCAGAACAACAAATCTGAGCAGCCATGGCAAACTCAGGTTGGATTCAGCCTGAGACAATTTGCAAAACTGATACAATCTGTGAAGGAGATGTGAGCATTATACTGCTTATTAACTAGATTGTGACTAGCCTAAGTTTTATATCAGAAGGATCTTTTAAGATGCAGTTAGTTTGGAACATTATCTTCCCAAAAGAAATGGTTCTGTTTTTAACAATGTGTCTACCCAAGATAATCGAGTTAAAAGAAGGAAAGTTTTGTTTTAGATCAAAGTTTGGGCAATTTTAGTCCAGAGTTGTTCCGTTATGTTTAGGCATGTGGCAGCATATCCAGAGGGGAACATGTGGGGAAGGAAGGGTCCCTCTCCATAATGACCAAAGAGAAAAAAGAGAGAAAAAGCAGAGACTGGGGTCCCAATATTCCATCCCAAGGATATGTCCCCACTGACCTAAATTTCTTCCTTTAAGCCCAACTTTTTACAGGTTCTACCACTTCTCAATAGTCCCAAGTCTACGGACTCAGCATTCTACACATAGGCTGTTGGAGACAATTATCCAAAACATAAGAGGCAAATCCTTTTCTGATATGTGAATTAACCAATGCATCGCAAATTTTGCTGATAGAGTATTCCTTTGTTTAATGTTACTAAGTATAATGTTAATAAAAATCTTTCCTTAATGTGCATACTTATATGTATTTATACACAATCACATGTATGTACATATACATATATATGTATGTTGTTATACATATATGTAGTGTAGGGTTTTGTTATTGATCCCTTTTTTTCTGATTTGGTTTCATTTATTGTGATATTTCTTAAAGATTATTCTTATGGTATTGCATACTGTTACTAACCGAAATAGAAATGGGAAGTGAATAACACACATTTATTTTTTACATTTTTCTACATATGAAGTTTTGCACGAAGCATTTTAAATTTATTGTTTTGTTTTACATATAGGGTAAGGGGCTAAACTTTTCTTCTACATTTTAGAAACAAAGAAGCAGAACAGAGAAGTTAAGTAGCTTCCTCATGTTAATGGTGTTGGACGGGATGGAGTCTACATTCTGACTTCTAGGTTTCCACTCTTACATAATACAGTCACACATTTGTTCAACCAGTAGCATTTCGCACATATAAAAATCACCCACATTCCCCAAAAAAGTTGCGTATAGAAAGACTTTTCAGTGCTCTCCGGATTAAGCAGACAGTACTATGTCCTAGTCATCCTTGTATCTCTAATGTAGGAGATAGGATTTACTGCCTAATACTTAATTGAAATGGCATAACAACAACCCTAAAGCAGTACTTAAAATGCCACAGTTTAGGAAAATATATGAACCAACACAATGACAAAACTCTAGTGAGAATATGGAGTTAATAATATGACAATAAGTTGAAAACTAATCAATTTTGAGAATAAGTTGATGCCTCTATGTTTTGTTTTATTTATTACTGAACAATCATGGTAAAGGAAAAAAAAAACTAGAATTTAAAATATTTCTTATACTTTTGAGTACACCCTTGAAAAGTCATAATTATTATCCACTGAGCATCATTTATATATTCAAAAATGAATGCAGTTTCTATTTACATATTTCTATTTACATTTTCTGTGTTAGGTAAAATATGTTAAACTCTTTAGAAAACAGACTCTCCTGTGTATTATAAGAGATAATAGTATTTTCGTTCTGCTCAAAACACTGGATGGGAGAAAATATCTAGTCGAAGGTTGATAGAGTTTTTGCCCTTTCAGCATCCAGCATCCAAGGTCATTCTCAGAGTTCTCTACATTCGAGGCGGCCAACAGCAAGAGGGAGAAGAACGGAGGACTGCACCGGGGAATTCTATGAGTCAGACTGCAAGTGGCACTCACTGCTTCTATTCCAATGCCAGTGGTTGGAACGAATGATACAACCACGCTTAATTCCAGGAAGACTGGGAAATGTGGGACCTGGAAAGCCAGCTACTTTTCAGCCTCAATTCCTACATATATGAAGAGAAGAAAATAGTTTTGGTGGACTACTAGTCGCAGGGTTTTTGCTCTGTTAGCTCAAAATAAAATGTTGGCAACAATTGCTTCAAGTTCCTGCATGGTGAAAACAAACAGAAATTGAGAGTGTAGCCAGAATCTGGCAACTGGGCATAAGTTTTAAATGTATGATAAAACCACACCATTTGCAGTCATCAACTTATGGCGGTTCAAGTTATATAGACATACTTTTTTAACTTTGTGATGCAAAAATAGTCTGTGTTCAGTAGAAATCACACCAGATTCTGGGCAGCGGCTGAGAGCTGGAGAGTTCGCAGAAGCTAATCTACTCTGCTATTTTACAAAGCAACGATATTCAGGAGGTTCAGCATATTAAATGCATTTCAACTTATGATCATTCCAACTTAATATGTGTTTCAATTAATATTAATTAGAACTTGGCATATTTGAGAAGCATTTGTATAAGATGATTTAGCTTTTGACATTGAACTATGCCTAAAATTGAAAGAAGAGAAATTTAAAATGTTTTTGAAATAAGGAAAAACTAAAATATTTTAAAGTGACACTAAAACCAATAAAATCATGTCTGAAATTTCCAGTGGTCACTCAGAATGCAAAAACAATTTTTCAGTGCTTTGAACTCATATGATTTGTAGAAGTTCAGATTACCCAAGTTTTTAAACTGCACTGGGGCTGGGGATGTAGCTCAGTGGCATAAGCACCTGCCTGGTGAGCACAAGGTCCTGAGTTTGATTCCTGGTACCCTTCAAATAAAATAAGATAAAGTAAACTACATTGGGCTGGAGTGCAGATTTCTGAGTGCCACACTGGAGTCAGAGCAATATAAAGTTTTTGCACCTTACAATTGCCTTATCTAAACACAATTTTCTAGTACTTCAGCAGAGGAGAGGAAGGCAGCCCACCCTCAAGTAGGCTTTTTACTGCTCCATTTTAAAGCTGTATGCTTCCCCACCACTGTCATTTTATTGCCTAAAACCAGGCAGGCACACCCCTACAAGGCACTTCTCTGCAAGGAAGCTGGTAAAGAGAGAAGAATCATTGCTGGCCATTTTTGTGAGTGTTCCATTTTGCTGCTATAGGCACTGATAAATTTCCTCACTCATTTAAAAATAGGTTCCTCATCCAAAACCAGATTATTGATTATAATTTAGAGCTGTATCCTAGTATTGTTACAAATCATGAATGATATTTTTCTAGAACCAAATATATCCAGAAAGTACAATGGATTTTCACCTATACATCAATGAGGGGGCTGGGGATATAGCTCAGTGGAATAAGCGCTTGCCTAGCAAGCGCAGGGCCCTGAGTTCGATCCCCAGTACCGCAAAAAAAAAAAAAAAAAAAAAATCAATGAGTAGAACTTCAAAAATATTCTTTAGTAGGAAATTATACTGCTATTCCTGGACCATTGTCTACAAGATTGTGTAAAGGTATCTGGCAGACATCAAATGCATTTCTTTTCTGTCATACATATTCAAAACATATATTAACAATAATGTCAATGTTGATGTTATTTTCAGCTTTTGCGTGTATATAAATTTTTCTGCATAAGAAACAAACCCATTGAAGGGATTAATGTTGTCATAACTTTGAAAAACAGACGTCTTCACTGTGTGGTCAAACTCCAAAGAGTTCTCCTAGAACAGATGAGTTTTTCTGTGTGTGAATATATGTTTGCATATCTATATGTGTATATGTAGGTGTTTTTCTGGGAGAGGTTATTAGTTTATTAGGGAATTAGTATCAACTGAATCAAATCAATGAATTTAATAAATATTTAATAGATAAGGAAAACAAATGCTTACAGATGATACTATTTAAATAAGATTTCCATAAAATGTGAATTATGTTGAATATTGAATAATATTTTGGAGCTAGTTGGGCTGCAAAGGACCTCTTGAGTGTGTTAGCACCATGGAGAATATGAAGCAGAGCTCATGTTTCTTGAGTTTTGCTTCGTGAAGCAAAGAAGAAAGGCAGGACCCAGAGGCTGTGAGTGTTGTGTGTAGGAGGGAATCAGAGGACACGGGCACACAGCAAAACGGTCAAAGTGTGTAAAGGTTTAAAGCTTTGCAGGGCTCCAACTAGCATATAAATAAGGACAAAGTATGACAAACCCATCCAACACTCTAAGGAACATGTAATGAAAAAGGAAATAAATACCTGCTTTTCCCACTTGAATTTATCATGGAGCAGCTTTGGAAAGCATCCCCTTTGGCAAGCTTTGAAAGAAACGGTCAGAAAGTGCTTGGTGGATGAGTTGATAGTTTTAAAGTCTTCAGGAAACCTTAGATAAAAGGATTATCTAAGCAAGAGACTCAACAACTGCTTTCCTGTGGAATAATGCACCTGGGCTTGAGATCCAGGGCCTACATTTGAGGTTTCTTTGGCCTTTTCTACCATGCTGTCACAGGCTGAAGAAAACAGTCTGGGTTTTTAGGTACTTTTTTGTTAACTGCATGAATTTGGGCCTAAGATACAAGTCATATGTTGCAGGAATGATGATAATTTCATAAGTGGAATCAACAAATTAAGACATGTTTACATTAAAAAGTCCCTATTTACTAAAATTGCATTATAGAGATGTACTGTCTAAGTGGGTATTATGTATGGTTTATATTAGTAGACTAATGTGTTTAAAATATCTTGAAGACAAAAATGTCAATTTCTTGCAGTGTCAGTCACTTTATTATTTTGAGGTTTTTGTTTGTTTGTTTGTTTTCTGAGTAGGCATTACTTCAGGGTAAGCTCAAAAAAACCATCCAGTTTGGTTTACTCAATTCAATTTTGCAAAAATCTATATTGTGTCTACTTTGTGCCATATCTAGTGAGATATGCAAACTTATAGGCGAGTAAGATCCTGCTTTTACCTAGCTTTCAGTGGGCAGTGTTTCAAACACAGTGTTAAAGGTGTGAATTCAAAAGCAAGCAGAAATGCAGGGCTTTATAGAGAAGAGTTATGTGAGGAAAATTTTGAAGGATGAGCAAAAGTTGTACAGTAAAGATACACAATAGAATGGAGAGATGGGCATCCTGTGTAAAAAGAATAACAGGATATTCTCTTGACAGAACAAGGCCTGTTGAACGTAGGCATGGCTTGTAGCTGATTATGGATGCAATGCGCACAGGGTCAGGAGGCAAGAACGAAAACTGCATCACACAGAGCTGGACCACAACTGCCGTGTGTCTTGAAAGAGTAAAGCAATCACATTGTAGCTCTGGAGTTACTGCCCTGGACAGCAGTGCCGGCAGGGAAAGGAACGGTGGAAGAATGGAAGCAGGATGCTGGCTTGGGGTTATGTCGTGGCCCCAGGGCAGCACTGATGCATCCTGACAGTAATATCATTCTCATAGGAAAGAAAACACATCTCCGTGAAATGGGGCGCTTAAAGACAGGCAAGGGAATATATAACTTCCAGATTTCTGTCATAGGCATTTGGGTTTCACTAAATATGAAAGGCAATACAATCTGGCAAATAATATGTTACAGCAACATCTGACAAATTTTCTTTCCTCATAAGTGGAATATAACATATGCCAGGTGATAAGTCATATCCAACAGATTCTGTAACATGGAAATACTGTTAAGATTTTTGGGTAAAAATGTGAAATCTTTAACCGAGCATTCATGAGCAAATTATTTCAACACAGGGCAGTTGACAGGCCCAGGCTTTTCTAGGGTGTGGTGTAAGACGGCACTGCTGTGTATTTTGTAAAAGGAATGGTTGCAGGACTCTGTTTAGTTAAGAAACTTGCAGGAAATAATTTTGAAATAGCACATCTTGTTTCTGCTTTTTCTGTTGGAGAATCTAGTTAAAGTGCTTCTCTGCTCTTCGCATCACTCATAAGTTATAGAGAAACATTTTCTCCATTCATACACATCAGTAGGACTCGAGAGCAGTAAATATGTTTAGTTCTAGCGATGTCATGCTTTTTCCAGATGACAATCTCAGCTTGTCACTTTTTGTTAATTTCTTGCTTCTTGTTTTTCTGTGTTAGAAGTGGGATAATTAATTTTTAAAAAATCCGCTGTTTTATGCTTCAGGAAATTTGGGGGTGGTCTGATATGGTGGTATGAGAATGGTATCTACGTTTTGAACTGCCAGCAAATATGTCAACATGTGATGCAAGTGCTGGCCCTGATGTGGCAATGAGCCTAACAATCTGGCAGGTATGTCTGCATCATCTGTTGAGTAAGCCGTTATGAGTTCTGCCCTCCCTTGGGTCATCTGCCTTGCTGTGTTTGACGTGAACTCTCCCTATATGCTATGCTTTTGACTCAGCTCTCATTTCAGGAATGTGTAACATGAAGCTAAAAAATTATTTGACTTGGTTGTTAGCATTAGGCAATTAATATTGATCACCTAATTTTATGCTCTACTTCTGATCGTAAACCTCTGGAATAGAAAATAAAACAGATTTAAGAAGGAAAAAACATAAGCGCATTTTTACCTTCTTTTCCTCAGAAAATGTATGCTTTTCCTTTATAATTTTATAGATGCAAGTGGCATTATTCAAATTCATAGACTTATTTTTTACTTGAAATTATTAGTAGTATAACAAGACATGTATATATTTTATTTTCAAATAATTCACAAGTTGGATAATGATGTAAAGCATTTAATAACTGATTTATGGTTTCTTTTCTGTTGATATAGTACCATTTGTACACTTTTATTATTAAAGATAATGAGATTATAGGACCTTGGATCATGCTTTTGAAGGTTAAGTCTCTGAAGTGTGTAGGAATATATTTCAATTCCACAGTACATTTTGGTGCCCTTTATTCTTGTCTCTTATATATAGTACATTTGAGAATGAGTGATTCACGCACTTGCAAATCTTTCAAGGGTAGTGTACTTTGGAATTTTTCAGAGAAATTCCAAAATGGTTATGGTCAAATAGTACAAAGATAAAACTCAATGAGATCACGGAATTGTTTGAAAGAAATAGTATTTTAAAACTGTATTCACCCACTGTAAATCCCACCAGCTCTTTTGAATTTATTTTTGTTGTTAATGTACAATGATTGAGACGTGAGAAAAATTATATCTCACAGTGTACACTTTTTAGCACCACAAGATCAAGGCATCCGAAGGGAGGGTCTTCTGTCACAGATGTGTCCCTCACTAGCCCACACCTAGGCTTCTGGTAGAGAAGCACAAATGATGGAAGTAAAATAGAACAAAATAGGTGTGAAATGCATGTGTCCGCTTGTTATGGTTTGTGTGTATATGTCCCCCCAGAGCCTCACCCTGTGATAGATGGGGCTTTTTAGAAGAGGCTGGTTCTGGAGAGTTGATTAATATTGATTACCAATATTAATTGCCTGAATATATTAAAAGGTACAATGAAACTCACACACCAGTATTAGAAGGGTGTGTGATTACTCAAGTAGTCCACTGATTGGTTTGGCATAGTTCTGGGTAGGGTAAAAGGTGGCCCATCTGGATGTAAGTGCTTTTGACCATAAGGGTGGGAAGTCTGGATAAGATAAAGGGACAGAAAGAGGGTCTCTGGCTGCTTGTCACTTGCTGCTTCATGGTTATTTTGCTGCATTGGTGTCTTCAGCCTACCATGAACTATTTCTCCCCTGCGATGCTCCTCTGCCCTGCCACCTCAGGGTGGAACGAGCCAACTACCAAGTGAAACTTCTGCAAACTGTGAGTTAAATAGACCTTTCCTCTTTTAACTCTGGTTGTCAGGTATTTTGTCTCAGTAATTGGAAACGTAACTAAGACACCCCTTATATGTGGGTGTTTTCTTCTTTTTTTTGACATAGTGAAAAACTTACAGATGAAACTTAAAGCCCAGAAACACTTGTTCAAATATTACAGATTTTTAGAAATGTTGAAAAAAATTAAGAATATTGTAGTTAGATGTTCCATTAATATATGTAGGTAGCTGTATTTTATCATTCATGACATAAAATACACATATTTATTAAAAGTTAAAATTAAAACTTATGCACATGAATCCTTATAGATCCCATAAAGCACCTTTCCCAGTTGGGAGAAATGCAAATGTAGGGAGGTCATATAACATTTTAATTCCATAAAATTTACTGCAGCGATAGTGTACTATAGTATTTTGTATCCATCCAGTGTGGATGGTGCCAGTGGTGAGGTTATCTACTGATTGATGTAAGCAGTTCTTTACTCTAGTAAATTGTGAATCAGAGTGAAAGTGATCTATGTTTCCTGCATATTTTCTACATGCGTAGCACGTATGGAACAGAATATACGTCAGTAGACTGTTGATCTGCAGGTTGTTAGCAGCTGTTTTTGGGGAAATCAAATGTTACATTTGGGTTTTCAGCTTCAGGGCAGCGGGTGCTCCTAACCCTGTACATGTCAGGGTCCATGGTGTTTACCGTGCCAGGCAAGGGGGGGTGTTTTACCGTGCAGGAGGGCATCAGACTTAGATTCTTTTACTTTGTCCAGAGCTTTATTGCTATTATATTTTTATTTTTCCAATTGAATACTCCTGCATTTTACTGCAGAAGTCAAAAGTGGGGATAAAAAGAAGAAATAAGAATGTGCTATAGTGTGAAAGACACAGACGCTGGCCCTGACTTTGGAGGTCTGCATGAACAGGTGTGGTGGAGCGCTCTTTGCTGCTGTGATTCTGCAGCAGCTGGGATTCCTTGAAGCGGGAAAGTCAGAGAAAGATAAGAAAGCCAAGGTTGGGAAGCTGTGGGTAACACTCCGAGGGGCTCACCACGTCGAACCTTGTTGGTGGACTTGCTCCTTTCAAAAATATTGTTTGTGAGTTGTAACTAAGTAGAGCTATGTACCAGAGCAGGAGTGCTCATTGCCTGAGATACTAAAGTTTCCCAAACTGCGGAGGAACAGCTGGGTAAGACGGCAGCTTGTCTCTTACTATAAAGAATGCAGTGTGCCCCTTTGTAGTTGTTTTCTGGACTGAAGTGTGTGGAAGCGAGATAATTTCTTTCTGCCTACTGCATGCTTCAGGAGAGAAAGGTGCAGATGACCGGCCACATCTGTCAGTTTTAGAGGCCGTCTACACTGGGCCTCCTTCATGCCCCACACAGTGCTTTGGTTCTTTCAGTACGCTCCACGCTGTCCTTCTGCTGGCCACAGGACTCTGTTGACCCTTTCATTTTTTCATTCCCACGAAGCCCCAAATCGCTCTTCTTCCCTGAGTGCTGCTGTAGTTTCCAGTATCCCCAACTTCCCCTTTCCCACAATTATAGATATTCAGGAATAGACATCATTTGTCAGTGTTAAGTTTTAAGACACAAATGTAGTAGAGAGAACAAGAAAGTTGGAGAATGATAACCAGGGGCATGAAGTGTTATGAGATTTCCTTCACACATCCCCCCGCACCATACACAAACGTAGTAACCGCTTCTTCCAGATCCAGTGGGCTGTGCTAGATGTGCCGTGAGTGCATCCCATGCACTGAAGATCTGGCGTCTGCCACAATGCCTGTCCTCTTGGCCATCCTCCCGCAGGCCTGGAGGGTCCTCGGCTGTGTTCTGTAGTATAATGTTATGGAAATCAGACACATGGACCCAGTGGAGCAGGGACAAGATAGAGTTAATGAAATAAGACATCAGGCGGCTATGAAAGGCAAGCTATGCTGAGTGATGCCAAGGAGACATGCAGGCAGCAGTGATGAAGCTGGGGTTGGTGCTGTGGCCGTAGTTCTTCGCAGTAAAGCAAGGCAGGGAATCGGCCCATGGACCCTGGATGGGTTTGATACTTTGAATAACAGGAAGAACCTCAATAAATAAATCCTGTAAGTGAGGATTACTATAGTTATGACCCACACATCTTTAGTGCATTCCTTAGCAACTTTGTAACTTCCCTTCAGCTACTATAAAAATGGTTTCCTGCAAAAATGTGTTGGAATTAGTATCACTAATTGTTACATATTTACGCAGATTTCTTTATATTCTCAATTTACTTGCCTTGAGGAAATATCACATATCACCTGAAAATATAGTCTGGCACATAAATGCAAACCCACCTTTATGTTCAAAACGAAGGAGACTGAATATTCAGTCATAACTTCATAGTTACGATAGGTACACAGTGTGTTCAGTACATAGTAAAAGGAGTCATTGAATATTTTTCTCTTTGATAAATGTATTTCTCAGTTCTTATGATCTTGTCACAACCCAACAATGTGAGCCAAGCCATACCCTCAAATTATAGGCTGGAATTCCTTAAAATTCAACTGCAGCTTTTTATGTGTTGACTAATCACTATTACTATAGCAAAACATCTTTTTAACTTAATAGAGTTATAGTTATGTATATTTGTCTTCAAGTACTGCTACATTTATATGAAAAAGATGAATATTCAAAAAAGCACATTTTGGACTATTAGTTTTAAATTGGCCTATTCATTGTTTGATATTTAATATATTAACTACTAGTTATTATTAGTTATGCCCTAGTTAAGTTTTGAGGACAGACAAGAAAGCATAAAAGGGCATTGAAAAGGCAAGGAAAATCATTTTTACAGTTAGTTATAGTATAATATTTTCCTTGGCAGCTTTTGCCTGTGGTTCTGCTGATGACTTCTACCCGTGCACCTACAGTAGAACATGTATTTTGCTTTGGAGAGCACTCCAAGCAGGAGGGTAACATCCACTTTATTCTTACCATTGCTTTTGGTCTTAACCTTGTCTGTCTCTTCCTATAAAATTGGGGAAAAAATTCTCTCTGATTTTCGAATTTCTTGGCTGAAAATGAGAACTGTAATCTTTTCAGTGAGTACTTCAAAATGTGATGGCAAAGTCAAACAAAATGACTTTTGTAAAATAACTATGAAATACTGTAAAAATGTATTGATTTTGCTTAGTCTATTTTCTTTAGACAATAGGAATGTGGATAGAACATGTCTTCAAATATGGCTTTATGCCTAACATCAATGATTTTCAACTTTTGGTTGTGTTTAGGAAGCATAGGATGAGAGGTGGGGAGTGTGTGAAAGAATGCTTTGAGCACTATTGTTGACTTTAAAATAAGCTGCCCTTATTGATCCACAAAATTGTGTAAGGATATATTTACTTTTTTGTAGTGAGTAAATTTTTTCTTACTCTAGAATTTTTATTTCGACTTATAGGTGTACATTTGTAGTCTCAGTTTACTTGCCTTGGGGAAATATCACTTATCACCTGAAGATATAATCTGACATGTGAATGGAAACACACACTTCTGCCATGAACTGTTGCCTCTGCCATGTGTCACTCTGCATTGGAGCCAGCTGAGTACGGACTGAAACCTCTACAAACTGTGAGCTAAATAAACCTCTCCTTCCTTCATTCTGGGCGTCAGGTATTTTGTCTGAGCAATGAGAGAGAAGTAACCAGGGCAGTCTCCTATTATCTTGTTTTGAAATTCTATATTATTGGCTTTATTTCTCTCTTGAAAACAATTGTCATGTTTGGAATTGCCTGCTGAGCCTCAAGGAGACTGTTGTCAGCTACAGGAGCAAACAATGACAGAAACAAATCGAAGAGGACTGGGAATTTGCATGAGAAAGAGAAGAGAGAAACTGGTAGGACAAAGGGATGACCTAGAGGGTAAGAGTGACTGAGGTTTTGTCCCGTGTATATTTTGTATATTTTGTCCAATGTATATTCTTAACTCTTCTACATTCCTTCTTTGTGGAAATACGTGTTGTCAGTTATTATGCTAAAAATTATGTACACCTTCCTAATTCTCAAAAAAGCTTTCCTGTGGCAAGAACTCTGTTATTATTTATGACTAGGGCACAGAAAGGTAAAATATCTTGTCCCAAATCCCACAGTACTTTAATGAGAAGGGTGAGATTCTAACTCTGAATCTGACTGAGGAGTTAGCCTTGAGCCTGGAGCTTCTGTGGTAACTTGCTCTGCTTTGCCTGAACAGCTTGCCTAGGAATGACGTGAGGAGATGTAGAGGGATGGCGAGAAGGAATGGGAAAGGAAAAGGGTGGAGGAGAAGAAGAAAACAAGTAAGAGATGTAAAGAGAACCTTGCCTATCTTAGAGCCAGTTACGGATGAGGACAGGTCTCCCCTGAGCGTTTTATTTCCTTCTGGGTTTTCATAAGGACATCTTTAAAAGCCACAGCTGAGGTTTTAGAGACATGAGAGAATTTAATCAAATGTGGTTTTAAAAGTCACTTCAGATTTGTAAGCCTAGGAAAAAAATAAACTCCTGCAAGATTTTATCAAGTTAAAAGAATATAGAGGACCCATACAGCAGTTTGGGTGTTTTGTGGCAGTCTCTTTTAGGTTCACAGCCTCGGATCTAATTCACTCTGAAGTCTATGGCCACGGTGATTCCTGGATTGTGCATGTACAATACTGTATTCAACATGACAATGGCTGTAGATGACACGGAAACATCTTTGGATGGCTGAAGAAAATGAGACCAACACAATCTTTAGGGGGGTTCTGTGTGTGTGTGTGTGTGTGTGTGCGCACGTACTCGAAAACTATACATAAATGTGTATAGAATTACACACAGCACATAAACTCACACACATTTATACCTTCACACGCAGTATCTATATCTGTTTATCTGTATACATACCTTAGTAAGTTTAGAAAGTGAGGTTCATCTGAAAAGTTTTAATTTTCTGGGAGTAGGTGAAATATAGGAAATGATAAGATTTTACCCAAGGATGTGGACTTTGTTAACTTACAAGCAAACTCCTTGATACAATAATCTTAAAATGTAAGTTTAGCTTACCCTTTAGAGCCATGACATCTCGCCAAGAAACCTACCATTCCAGATGTCATATCCAGAACGAGGGCCCCGCTCCTCAAGCAAACTCTTCATCATACCCAAGAAAGTCATTTCCTCCAAGAAGTTGCATGTGTTCAACCCTGAGAAGAATTAAAGTTTGAGTTCTGAGAATTAATTATAGAGAGATGAAGTGAGTTAAGCCTATCCTGCTATTACTTTTTATGATGAATTCTAATTTGTGTAACTTTTGGAACTTGGAACTTTTTGAAAAACATAAGAAATAGCTTATTCTGCTAGAGTACCAAAGAAATAACTGATTGATAAATTGAATAATTGGTGTGAAACAGTACTTTTTAGTTGTAATTTCATAGCATTTTAAAATAATAATAGAACATGTGTGAAATCCCACAGCTCATCATATTTATAACTCTATGAGAATTATTGAAATACGTAGGAAGATTTCTTTTCCTCTATGTGAGTATACTTAAAAGAAAATAAAATGTATTAAATTTGCAAATATAGTTTAAAATATTTAAGGGAATATACATGAGTATATTGCAGAATTTCAGATAGAAATGATTATTGAAATAAGCTTAAATAATAAGTAGAAGAACTTATAGATAAATTGAACTCAAAATTAGAATTGTTTCAGATGGTAACTTTTGTAATGGAAAAGTAATACGCCAAATTTCCCAATGAATAGTTGGTTTGGTTTGTAAAATCCACCATCTAAGGCATGACAAAAAATCAGTTTGACAATGTAACTATGCTTGAGGTCAAAATCACCCTATGACTTTTCAGTTATATAAACCAATGTATTTTCATTTTCTTTTCTCCTCAAGTAATTTATTCAGAGTTGGTTACCTAAGACTTGGACCTAAAAGTATTTTGACTAGTAGCATCAAGTTAGAGTGTATTTTTATACGTGGTTTGAGAAGAAAGACTGGGAAATATGTTGAGTATGAGTTTGGAAACTTTGATATTTTAAAGCACTATAGTATATATTTGAATAAAATATCTTGATACTGGGCAATATTAGGAATCTTCATTTTGGGGGCTGTGGAGAAAAATTAGAATATGTCTAAAAAATATATTCACCACTGAGAAATAAGCAGATTAATATTTTGTTGTCTTTTGTGTATTTGTGTGTCTGTCTGTGTAAATGTTTATTAACAATATATCAGTATGTTTTCTTAATATATGGACATTGCATAAAATATTTCAGGGTTGAAATTTTTACATTGATGTATTACAAGTAGACATAATGTAGAAAACATGAAAATTCTTTCCTTTCTTCTATGAAAACATAAAACAAAATTTCATAACAAAGCAATTAGATAATAACACTTATTATATTAACTATTATTTAATAATGATGCTATTATTGTCCTAAAAGAATAGCCAAAATATTACTCAGAGTACAATTCATACACCAAAAGTCTATTTCTTACAAAGGAGAAACATGTAAAAGGGCAAATCTTTTCAGTGAATGAAAACAAACAGGCCGTATAAATGAAACAAGTTAGCCTAAATCTTAAAATAATTGTAAAATAATGGCACAGATAATTTAGTGAATTACTTTTAATTTTTCCCTATTTCCTATTTACCTTCTCTACTGCACACTCATCTATCTATCCATCTCTCTATCTTGAATTTCTCATATGAATGTAACAAACCAATATTTATGCTTGTGTTTGAATTATTTTACTAATGTATGTCTTCAGCTTGCATCCATTTACCTACAAATGCCTCATGGTTATCTTTCATTATGTAGAGTAGTACATCATTTTGCCTAAGCACCACATTTTCTTTATCTATTCATGTTCATGCATATATATGCTGTTTCCGAGATCTACCTATTGTGAATTGTGCTATCATAAGCATAGGTATGCATGTATCCCTTTCATATGATGGCTTTAACTCTTTTGGGAAGACACTTGGATGGAGGAAAGCTAGGTTAAATGGAATTTCTATTTTTAGTTTTTTTTTTTTTTAACATGTCTTTGTACGGATTTGTAAAGTGGTTGTATTAGTTTACATTTCCACCAACAATTTAGAAGAGTTCCTTTCCACAAATCCTTGCTGGCCTGTACTTATTTGACTTTTTGCTGATAGCCACTCTTTCAGAGGTAAGACGGTATGTCAATAAAATTTTTAATTGCATTTATCTAATGGTCAGAAAAGTCAAATCTTTGTTGTGTGTTTATTGATCAGTTATTCTTCTGAGAATGTGTATTTGTTTTGGTTGCCCATTTTTGATTGGTTCTTTTATTTTGGCGATCTAATTGTTTTGAGTTATTTATATATTCTAGATGTTAGTCCTCTAAGGAATAGGTGGCAAAAATTTCTCCCACTTTATAGGTTGTACCTTCACTGTGTTGGTTGTTTCTTTTGCTATGTAGAAGATTTTAATTAAATATGTTACCCATTTGCTGATTTTTGATATTATTTATTGTGCTATTGGTTTTCTGGTCAGAAAATCTTTGCCTACATCTATGTCTTCAAGAATTTTATCTATTTTATGTTGCAACAGATTGTTTCTGATTTAACATTTAGATCTTTTTCCATTTATTCTTTAGTTTAGTGCATGGTGAGATATATTGAAGACAGATTAGACTCAGTCTTCTTTATGTGGACATCCAATTTCCCCAGCACCATTTATTAAGATGCTTTCTTTCCTTCAGTGTATGTCTTTGGTCTTTTTTTCAGGAATCAAATAGCTGAATGTGCATGGGGTTGTTTTTGCCTCCTTTATTCTGTTCCATTGATCCACAAGCCTGTTTTTGTGCCATTACCATACTGTTTTCATTACAGTAACTTTGTAGTATAACTTAAAATCAGGGATTGTGATTTTTCCTACTTTGTTTTCATTACCCAGGATTGTTTGTTCTATTCTGGATCTCTTCTGACTCCCTATGAATTTTAGAACTTTGTCTCTAGAGCTCTTAGCAATACTATTGCAATTTTGATTGGGATTTTATTAAATCTGATTATCAATTTTGGAAGTATAGCCATTTTGGTCATGTTGGTTTTGCCTAGCCATGAACAGAGGATATCTTTCCATTTCCTAAGGTCCTCCTCAATTTCTCTATTCAGAGTGAAATAAATTTCATTGTAGAGGTCTGTCACTTCCTTGAGTAGGTTCGTATCTAGGTATTTAATTTTTATTCATGCTATCATGAGTGGTATTGTTTCCAAATTTAATTCTCAGTGAATTCTTTATTGACATATAAGGACATTATTGATTTTTATGTTTATTAAGTATCCTGCTACATTTTTAAATTTAGTTTTTAATTCAAGTAGTCTTTTGGTGAAATTTTTTGGGTCTTATAAGTAGATAGTCATGTCATCTGCAAATAACGATATTCTGACTTCATTCTTCCTTCTAGATATCCCTTTAATTTCTTTCTCTTGCTTGATCTCTCTGGATAACTTTTTGAGGAGTATGTTGAACAAGAATAGTGATAGTAGACATCCTTTCTTGTATCTGATCTTAGACAGAATGAATTCAGCTTGTCCCCATTTAATATGATGCCAGTATAAATGGTTTTTATCATATTGAGTAACATATTATGTTAGTATGCTACTCTTTCAATGAGCTTCCTGTCATGAAATACTATAACTATTAACCAAACCTTTTCTTTTGGGTAAGTCTATACTGGCTTTAATAATAGAATGCAATTCTTTTTCATTCCACTTATTCAGCTTGAATGATCTAGACTCTTTCTAGGTCTTATAGCCTGATTTCAAATACTTATCAATATTCAAGCATTGAAAGTTCCAAAAGATCTTGGCCCCTAAAATTTAGCCTTCTGTGGAAAGTAATCTCCCAGGTTTACAAAACAAGGCTATGTCTTAGATGTCGTATATGAGGCCCACGGAATCCTTGACTTAGGCACCATCACCATTTACAAACTTCCTGCCAGTTACACCTAGGCCTAGAGATAAAATAGAGGCTGCTTAGTTTAGAATGAAATCCAGAAAAGCAGTCATAATGCTTTTGGTATATTATATCCCATGGACTATTTGAAACATACCTTGACCAAAAAGTTTTCACTATTTATGTAATATGCAAATTTTATTGTATTTTTCCATAATCTGGGAATCCTAGGCATAACCCCTTCAGTTACATTAATTTGAATCAGAGAATGATCAGATGTCCCTGTCGATATGCTGTTCTCTATACCTTGGCCCATTCTTTTTCTGCATTATAGAACCTAAAATAGAGTTTCATAGCCCATGGTGATGTTGAAAGGATATGAACTCCTGACCTAAAGTGGTTGCAAGAGAAACAGAAGAAATGGGTAAGTATCTTGCGTATAGAATTGAGACACCAAAACTCAAGGATGATTCACAAGCTTTATTCCATCAAGAAAGTAGAAAAATAGAACCAGGGGTAGTTTGAGTGGGAGTAGATCATCAAGTTGTAGATGAACTTCTTCAGTAACTATTTCCACTTCTAAGGTTCTACCCTGTAAGACATGATTGGAAATTTAACTGGTGCTACTTCAAAAATAATTATTCCTTTGAGAAAACACTTGGAAGATGTGCTCATCTCTATCACCCACTTATTGATATTTTCTGTTATTTTATTACATAAGCTGAAATAAACAGGAGCTTAACACAGAGTGTTAAGCTGTCTCTAGGAAGTAGACAAATTCTGACAATCGGGAACTTTTACTTAAAAAATCAAAATTAAAAAATTAAAAACACTTATTAGGGCTCATTAAATGTTGTTACCATCACTAAGAGAGGAAGAGACATTATTTGACCAGAACCTGGCTTTGGAGCTTTAATAGAAGATTCAGTTAATAGGCTTATGTAACTAGAAGTGCAACCATGGCAACTCAGGGAAATAACAGCGTAAGAACTATCTATTCTTCACTCTTTCCTCCTGTCCACAAACCCTCACAACAATAAAATAAAAATGCTACTGGTTAGTAGGACTAAAGACGAGGGGAGAGGAGTATGTGTGAAATTTTCCTGAAAAGCGTATTTTGATAATATTAATTAAGCATGTTGATGAGGAAGATCAAAATGGTTATATTTATATTCATCAGCCTAGAAATTTCATTTAAGGGCATGATGAGACTATGTACAAAATATTTATGCAAAGATGTTCACAATTTTTTTTTTTTTTTGGCGGTACTGGGGATCGAACTCAGGACCCTGTGCTTGCTAGGCAAGTGCTTATTCCACTGAGCTATATCCCCAGCCCCACAATATTTTTAAGGGTACATACTGCAAACATTCTAATGTTCACTGATAGCATGTTAAACATATATACATATAAGAGGATGTAATGTAGATATTAACATTACTCTGCAGGATAATCATTGCTTACAATAAATCACTGTTCTAAAAATTATAAGCTATTAGGCCCCCAATATTTTATAATTTCCTTAAAATATACTGCATGGATAAAAATTCATGGAAAAATTGGGAAGATATAAAGCATAAAATTTAACTGTTATTATTTGAATGACATTATTTTGATCTTCATTTCTTTTATCTGCTTTTATTTTCCAGTTTACTAGAAATATCTCATATTACCTTTGACATTATAAAAACATTGTATTTAACAAACAAATATTTAAAATTATAATATAATATTGCATATCATTCAAATTTCAGTTTTGGTGGTAGAATAAAACCTCTATAAAATTATTTGTATATTTACTTGAAATCTTAAAAGTGATCAGGAAATCATTTTATTCTGTAAGCTCATAACATAGCATTTAGAGAGCTGATCTTATTTTCAATTCATTTAATTTTTTCTAAAGATGACCTCTACCTTTTAAGAATATATTTTAAGTGTCTTTAAGTTACATAACAGATTCTTTTGTACATACAATTGTTCTTTAAAAATAATTGATGACATATTCATAAAATAACTAGAAACATAGATTAAAAACCAATAAAATGCTCTGTAAAATTGCTTTTTGGCTGGCAAGCATAAGGTCTTGAGTTTGATTCCTAGGACTGAAAAAAAATGCCTTTAGATTTTATTCTCAGCATATGAAAAACAACTTTAAAAGAGAAACTAACCTGAGATGAAAGTCATTGTAACTTGATGCAAGGTGTCTACAGCAAAATTAGACCATTTTATATGACTGGCACAGGCCATGTAGATTTCCCATCAGTTATTTAGTCCCAGATCAAATAAAATTTCTGTTTAACCAAACTATAGCAATTCTTAAAATAGAAATTTTCTTGAGGTTTGGGGAACCATAACTTCACAGCCACCCAAAAAGTCTTCTACAAGTAGGGGTAGGCATCTATTTTGTGGGAAGAACTTTGAGTCTGATTCTCGGTGACAAAGCTGCAATTATTCCTTCGGGCATTTCTGGGGTGGTGCTCACATGAGGGAGCTTTGTGGGTGGTCTGTGTTCTTGTAGTAAATGACAAATGACAGCAAAGTTATCAGAAGGAAAGGAATAACGACCCACACCTCATTGCAGTCAGTTTATTTCCAGAAAATAAAATCTTTAGTGAATTACACAAATGGAATTACTTAAATTTATTTGATTAATTTTAGTGAGCTTTCAGTGTGATATCATCCCCTGAAGTCCACTAGGGATTGTGGATTACTCATTTTGTACAGCTGCTTGCCCAATAGGTTGCTCTTAAGGAACTCAATATACTGTTCACTTTTTACCGTTGCCTTACCTTATGTTTGCTCATGATACTGCAGACTGCATGTTTCCAAGCCAATCTTTCTGTCAGCATCAAAGCTTGTGCTTCAGCTGCTCCTAGAGGAGATGATTTGACACATGGCTTCAATCTCCTTTCTCTGGCAGCGTGTGAAGCCAGCCACTTGGCAGATTCCAGGTCCCTAGCAAAAATATAGTCTGCTATTCTTGCACTGAGCTTGGATTCTGCTGTTACAGCAGAAATCAGATTCTCACATATGTGAAAGGCAATGTTGTTAAGGCTAGAAGAGAGGTGAGACTGGGGTGGCAGAGGTGGGGCCCATGAGGCATGGTGGAAGCTGCGGACATGGTACAGGGTGATAAATGCCAGTTACTGCACTGGCAGCGATGGGATGGGAACAAGGAGGTTTCACTAGTTTGGTTCCTCGTATAAGCATAGTGTTGGTTAAAAACCTGGCATTGTGACTCTAATGTATTCTCAGGCTTTAAAAACCTATTTCCAAGATGAAAATTATTAAAATTATATGATACATTTCCATGTTTCTTTGCATGTAAAGATTGAACAGGAAAGAGTTATAAGTTTGGGGTTCTGACTACTTTCATTGTTTGTCAGGTAAGTGGTATTAGATAACATCCTCATTGGACTTTATTTTTTTATCTAAAGTGAAGCATCTGAAATAGATTATCTTCAGTTCTACAATTTGGAATTTGTCTTTTACTCCAGTGGCCAGTCCTACTTGAAGCAGTGGTTCTGTCTGCCTTCTGCATAACCTGAAAGATAGCTGAAATATTTGATCACTATGGCCTTTCTCCTACTCTAAACACAAAATTTTCTGCAGGGTTTTAAGCTGAGGCTTCATAGTCCGAGTATCTGTAACATATGCATGTATCAACTGAGGGGGCTGTGAGATTTCCATACAGTTAAAGAATCACAGGATGAAATATTATGATAGCTATATCATTGCCTAAACATTTTAATTTAATAATTCAGTGATTTAGGGCAAGACATTTCAAGCTTCAATAAGCCAGTTTTATTTATTGAAAAATGACAGTATGTTTCCTACTTTATAGAATTTTGGAACTATAGAAAGGAAAAAAAAATTTTTGGTACCAGAAAGAATTCAGGGCCAGTTGCTTGCCAGGCAGGTGCAATGCGGCTGATCTTCATCACTGGCCCGAAATTCGTCTGCTTTAAGAGAATTTGAAAGCATTAATTTCTATCTGTGAGTATAACGATTCTATATTTATTAAAGTGACAAAATAGTCGTGTTAAAAACCTTAAATCAAAGTGTTTATTTCTTAAAATAAGCTTTTACTTTGTAAAACAGTCATATAATTGATTTGCATACTTTGTCTTTCTATTTAACAAATATTTTTTGAATATTTACTATGATTTGGATTCTGTGCTTAGGGTTTTGAATATATCAGTGAAAAAAACAGAGAATCATCTCTGACTCATAGCAGTCCAATCCCATTCATTTTATTGACTCCTCAGGAGCACAGATTAAAAGATTTTGAAATGAATTTGTACAGGGACAAAAGCTGATAGCTGCAACTCAAGTTTTAATTATGTTTCTACTTTATTACTTTGAAAAATTGTGTGTTATTTTACCAGTCAACTGCTAGCCTGCTGAGAATAGGTAAATAGAATAGACTTTAAGTGGTTGGCATTAAATTATGTAACCGGTCGTGGGACTCTGTTTTCTTCTCTGCATTTTAGTTGGTTTTCGCACCACAAGATTAGGTTTGGGCAATTGGAGGATGGCGTTAAAGATATTTCCTTATAGTAGACTGTCACAACAAAACAAACACCAGGCAACAAATAAACACATAAGTGAAAATAAATATTTTGGGGAATTAATAATCTAGTTTGATTTTATCTAAATAAATATTTTAATAGTGTTCAATTTTTCAACACTTTAGGCAGAATAAAATTATTAAGCTCATTTCAAATTGCTCTAGTTGTTTATGATAATTATACCATACAAATTTAGGTCCCTAAAAATGGGGCATAATAACCTTCGTTTCACAATATCTTTTAAATACTTTATTAGGATCAGTTTTTCAGCTGAGAAAGAGCTGATAACTCATGTTAGTAAATTTAGGGATAGATGTTTTTCCTCCAGAACTTATGGGACAAATTCTCCTTTATCAGCCTTTTTACTGAGAGCTAAGCAGCTGAATATATTGGGAAATTTAGAAACCTAAAGAAACTTTCTTTAAAAAAGTTTTGGAAATTGGAAATCTCTTAGCAAGTTCGATGGTTCATATTGAAAATAACATTTGATGGCTCCTTTTAAAACACTTTCAGCTTTGCCAGTGCTTTGGCGATGATCTGTTTTTATGTATTCATTCTTGTTTTCTTTACGGATTACATGAAAATTAGACTTTAATATTGCTCGTGGTGCTAATTGCCTTAGCCATTAATTTGTTGACAGGAATTTGCTTATGGATTAATGACTCAGAGTTAGTGCTGGCATCTAGGATTTAGCACTGTTAGGAACTATTGTGGAAATATTTTAAAGTCCCAGGGGTATTTTTTCTGTCTCCAAAAATGTTTAATCATAAAAGGACAAAAGGCACTTAAAAATGAGGCCACATAGGGCAGCACTGCTCCTAATTCACCAGACTTGCTTTCACAATTGTACATCTTAAAAATCTGGCTCCAGTATTTCTTGTGTTTTGAGATGACGATTCACTGTGTTGCCCACACTGGTTCTGAGTTCCTGGTTGCAAGTAATAATCCTGCTTTAGCCCCTCAAGTAGCCGAGATTCTAGGCACGCACTACCGGAGTGTGTGATTCGGTTTCACTGTGTTAATGTAGCTTTCACAAGAAGAATACATCCAGAAGAGTAAATACATGGAAGAATTATTCCTTTGCCTTGCTAATTTAGTTATGGACAGTAAACATCTCTTTACCTCTTCTCCTTTGCTACTAAATTGCAATGTAATTAATAAGAATCCTTTTATTTAAAGTTTCTGTGATCAATACTTTTCCTTCCCAGGGGAGTCTTAGGATGTCAATCATAGTAAAATGAAACTATTTAAATCTGGACCATACAATTGGAGTGTACAATCATCTCCCACTTCTGTAGAGCTTTATCAGATATTGGAGGGCATGAATCCTGTAAGCCCGGGAAGGTACATGATGGCCCAGGTCCATTGTTTAATATTCTTGTGGTTATTTTCTCTTTTTGAAAATTTTTTATAAATTAGAGAAATATCACTTATAAATCAGTTTTCATAATCAGCTCATTTACCATTTGAACTCCAAAAACTTATGACCTCCAGACAGTAATATAAATAATTGGTAAAATCACTAATTGATCAAACATCAGTCAATTGGTTGTTGGTGATGTTTTCTTTCTATTGAATGCCTAAACGTGTTCCTGGATGGATTACCCTATTATTCTGTGACTCTTGTATGGAGCTAAGAAAACTACAACTGTATATTTTCTTTTTCTGATATTTATTATAACCAATGTTTCTGGTTAAAAAGGTGACATGATACTGACTTTATTTATGATTTAAGTGATTCTGTCTAAAGAAAATTCATACACTGTATTACCTTTATTTAACATAATAAATGGCAGATCAAAGTATCTAAATAAACTTTAAGTTTTGGGTCATAATGGACCTTAGACCCAACCTGACCTTGAGCACATCATTCCTGGACAAAGTCAAGTACTGAGGCCACAAGCAGGTAGTAATGGAAATCAGAGAACAATGTGATGAGCCAGGCTGAGCCTGCTATAACTAGAACAATGCTTTCAAGTTTAGCATACAGAAAATTGACTTAGAGGGCTTATTAAAACATGGGTTGGTGACTTTTATCCCGATTCCCAGAGATTTTCATTCACGGGTGTAGAGTAGGAGTCTGAGTAGTTGCATTACTAATAGGGTTTTAGGTAAGAACTTTCATGCTGGTGTAAGAACAGTGATACGGAAAATATGCTTACCTGAGAGGTTTTGAGAATTTAATAAAGATTTTGAAGAGAAACAGCAAATGGCTGAATTTCTCTGGGCCTCCCTTGTTTCACCAAGAAAGAAAAGATGCGATACCTTCACTCTCCGGAGTGAGTATTAAATGGTAAGAAATGGTAAGTGCTCAGGGCACAACATGGTTCACATGAGGGATCGCTATAGACTAGCTGCGGGGGCCGGGTGACGCTAACGGGCATGCAAAACAAGGGGATTCAATCCTGATGGAATTTGAATCACTTTGAGAATCACTTTGATTTCCATAAAAAATGCTTGCATTCTCTAACTTTATTTCCTTTAAGAAGCTTTCTATTGTAAAACAAAATCTTGAATTTTAATCAAATACATCTTGTGTATAATTTTATTTCCTATGGTGCCCAAATCCCCAGACTCTGTAGTATATATATTGTATGGAAATAGATTCTAAGGAGAAAAAAACATAAATGGCTATTTTTCCTGTGAAATCAGACTCCAAATGTATGTTTTATAGGTAGAGTCAAGGCTAGTGGGCAGATATAAGATTTTTAATTGTACTTGTTTTTGTTGTTTTAATATGAACTGATCTTTTGTTACATCCAGGATCTATGATTCTCATCTCTTGATTACGGTTTAATGTTGTATTCACAAGTATACATACAACAGGACAATCGCTTTTGATCCGAACACATGTTTTATGTTTTTGTTAAAGTAAAATATTTGTAAAGAATGTTTTTCCTGCCCTCACATCCCTCCCAGCCCCAAATTAACTGTCAGACTATGGGATGGTTATCAACACCTTGGTTCAAAGAAATTCTTGTCATTGTTCTGACTGACAATGAAACAAATTAGAAGTTTTTATGATTGGAGAAAATGCAGTAGTGCTTGCCAAATTAATTTTTTTCACTAGAAAAAGTGTTTTCAAGGCCAGAAGTTTTGACTGAGGAATATTTTCAGAAAGCCTTGACTATATTCATATAAAGTTCCAGGTGTGTTCTCATTTTATTATACACGGGAAGAAGAGTAAACATAAACACCTGAAACTCACTGGACATTAAATGAAAGATTCTAACTAGTAGCAAAACCCCAAACCCCTAGGTCTTCACCTTTTCCCCTTTACAAGACTTTCAGTTTGAAGCCCTGATTTGTCATGAATATTCTAAGGTATAAGTGTATCAAGAGAAATAAGTTGTCTCTGTTCACATCCTATTCAACAAGCATTTACTGAATGCCTTTAAAGGCCCGTGTACTGTTTTAGAGCTGGGTTTGCATATTTTATGAACCAACCATAATTTAAACTATATTATTTCATATATTTTATCCATAGTTGTTTATGAAATATTTAAATTATGCTAAATGCTCTTCTAGATTATATAGTGAAAAGGTAAGAAGGCATGATCCTAAATTTCAAGTTCATGATGTAAAGAGAAAAGTTAACAGAGCAAATATTTAGTGAGCACCCACCCATGATCAGACAGTGAGCTAAAATGTGAGGATGCAGTAGTATTCAAGCCAAACAAGGGTCTTGTCCTCATGAGCATCAGGTTCTAGGGAAGAAGACATAAAGTGGGCAACTAAACAAACAGGCACATAGTCTTTAGGGTGTTACAGAAAAGTCAGGTGATATGATGGAGAGCAGCTGGAGGAGCGCCTCCCTGGGATTGAGGATGAGAGCTTCTAGCAGTGAACTGACAGTTGAACAGACTCCTGAAGGGTTACAATAAAAATGCCACCACAGAGATAAAAGGGATGAAGATCACCAACAGGAAAGTTCTTATACAGGCAAGAACCGTGAGCGTCTGCGGAACAGAATGACCCTAGCACAGTTGGAGAAGGACGAGGAGGTTGGGATGGGGGGAATCTAAGAAGAGGCTAGAAAGACACAGCAAGATTCACAGTGGGCCTTGAAGGCCGTGGAGGAACATCAGATGTTTTAAAATCTTAAACCAATGGGAACATATTAGATGACTTAAAATAGGTTACTAGTCTAGTCTGATGGCATTTTGAAGGGATCACTGTAGAGGTGACATGGAATATGGATTAGAGAAGAAGCAGGGTAGAAAAGGAGAGGTGAGTTATAAATGTACTGGAGTCAGTAACTGAAAATGAGCTTGGTGTGGACTGAGATGAACGGTGGTGAAGAAGGCAAAGGGAATGAGTGACCTTAAAATGCACTTAGAAGTGGGGCCAGGGGACTTCATGATGGATGAGCAGGTCTTCTCTCCTCCTCTCTTTCTTTCTTTCTTCCTTCCTTCCTTCCTTCCTTCCTTCCTTCCTTCCTTCCTTTCCTTTTCACAATCCTGAGGATCAAACTCAGGGCCACTCATGTGCCAGGCAAGCACTCTACCTCTGATATATATCCTCTTTCCCTAATAGATGGAATATAAATTGATGTATCCATTAAAGTTTTACATGTGCTATATTTAAGTGGCCTAAAATTTTTTTAAAAAGTGAATCTTCCTCAGTTATGTACAGTACTAGTAAAGTCCTGACAAAATATGTTCATTCTCGTGCGTTTGCCTAGCATGTGTGAGGCCATACGTTAAGTCTCTAGCGTTCAGAATAAAAAAAAAAGTCATTCTTGACCCAAATCTGTTTGTCTGTAGGCGGTAAGTGGACGGGAGAAGCAACGGAGGAGCAGTTTGGACAACATGCTCACACGCGTGGAGGCACAGTGGGGTCAGGAGAGATGGCTATGGGCAGATGGGTCAAAGCCAGGGCAGGAGAGCTACATGCATGTGTGTATATTACAACAGGAAGTTGAACTGTTTTCTGGTCGTTTGTGGAGAGATTCCCTACCTGGATAGATGGTGTTGTGTGCTGTAATTATACTGTGAAAAAAGAACAATAAATTTTTTATTGGTAAGAAACCTGCCAAACTCATTATTTAGTTGAAACTCGGTTTTAAATAGTTTAAAGATGATCTTGTTAATTTTTATGTAAAGTTCACTTCAACTTTTCTAAATCATTAGTGTTCTTTAAGCATATTGTCCTTTACTAATTAGTAACATCTATGCCAGCAAGAAAAACAGCTTCATTATTGTGTCAAAGAACACAGTATAAGAAAGGTACCCCAGCCTGCAGAAGAGGAAGAGATGTCCAAGAACCAGAGGTGGGCGGAGAGCTGCTTGTTTGGGGCCCAGTGAAGCCTTTTCTCCTTAAAAAACAAAACTCAGGGCAGCAAGCCATGTGCTCACGTCAGTGTGCACGTGTGCTTGTGTGTAGGTGACTGTGAGGCTGCGGGTCAGGTGCGGCTACAGATGAGGGCATCTTATAGTCCCCCCTCTCCCTTTTGGGGTCCCCACTTCCAAAAGGACTGGCAAGCAATGTACGGAAAACCCTTGGAGTACGGCTGAGCTACACCTGTTCCTCTCGTGGGTTGTATCCCGGCACCGTGGTCAGACCCTGGCCCGCACCTCGCTGTACAGCGCCCCACACCCTACGCTCCTGCTCCTTGGTCTCCTTTATAAATAAACCACTTTCTAGCAAAAGAAAAAAAGTTCTAGAAAACTTACATGCAATTAAAATACCTCTCTGTCCCGTGACATTCTTAAATATGATCCTACCAAAGCATATACTAATGAAAGATTAGCAATGATAACTGACAGTTTCTTGGATTTTCTCTATTTGTTACCTATAGAGATGGTTCTGCAATTGCAACGGTACTCTGCACTTCTCAAATCGTCCAACTGATCTCTGATTTCTAAGGCTCTTCTATGATTTTTTTTTTGTAAGAAATGTCTTATTCATTTTTTTAAAGCATGACAGGCAATTTTAGGTCCATTTCTATAGGGTGAAAGTGTCACTGGAGAATTTTTATAGCAATTGTAAGTGAAGGAGGATTATAACATAAATTATCTTGAGACTATCTTGGGGCAAAAGTGTTTTATATCACAAAAGCTACAATCACAGTCATTTCAGCATGACCAGCATATTGGGTGCTTTCAAAGTAATGAATGCATTCAAGAAGAATATATTTTTTCCACATTTTAAGTAACAGGAGTATGGTGGAAACAATTCACTACGGCATCAAAAGCATTTTGTTGGGTGTTGCCCACACAATTCTGAAGCAGAATTTAGCTTTGGCAAAGAGTGGCCATTTTAATGACTGCTAGTTTACATTTTTCTTGGCATTGGGTTCATACAGGGCCTTACTTCTTACCTTTTACAAAAAGATGCAAAATGCAAAGAAAGATCATAATAGGTAATCACAATGAATATCCAGGCTGCTGGATACTTTAATGAGCATGAGGTAGCATTTTATGAAAGATTCAGTGAGTTATTCCTATCCTATGGAAGTTGTTTCAGTGAGAGAACAAACTTCAGAAACTATAAATACATTTTTCTCATGATTTTTTTCCATATACAATGAAGTAAATTAAACTCCAACAGCCTCACAGCTAGTACTTTTTAATTATTCTCTGTTCTCTTTAATGGTTTAATCAACCTTGCATTCTTACATCTTGTAATCTGAGAAAATCTGCTGAAGATAACAATATGTAATATAACAACCCCTGTTAATCTGTATCATCTTGTTCTGAAATCCTATATCATTGTTACTGTTTCTGCTCTGTTGTGTCTTTGTCTATGTTGTTGTTTTGTTAATTTTTATTCTCTTTTTAAAGAAGTTAATGAAAATCATCAGCAATTTGACATGATACATTTGAACCCCAAAATAGAATTGAGCTTCCCTAAGTAATTCCCATGACAATTTAGTTGACTCCATAATCTTCCCGGGATCCTTTTTATATACTATATGGATAGGGGCTGGGGATATAGCTCAGTGGAATAAGCGCCTGCCTAGCAAGTGCAGGGTCCTGAGTTCGATCCCCAGTACCACCAAAAGAAAAAAAAAAAAAAAAGGATCAAAGATCTAAATATATTATATGGATAGATTAAGGAAAAAAGCCCAGTATTTAATCCAATTAAATATTTAGTAATACATTTTAGAAAAGTGTTAATATTGAAAGACTAGATTCTTTTCAAATTTATTCTGATGAGGAGATGGAAGAGTATGGTTTTTTAAAGGAGCAAATGTCTCCCAATACACAGAGCATGGGGATGAGGAACAAATTCTTTCCAAAATTATTGATTTAATTGTACAAAAATCTCCTAACATCTTGGAGAATTTTTATTGCCATTTTGTAAAGTGTCTTTCTTCCACAGACTTCCTATGCTCAGCCCTATGGTATGCTGACATTTGGAATCACTTTACAAATTAGTGTAAGCTGTAATTTTAAAACATGGTTTTAATTATTCTTAACAATTTATTTGCGATATTTTTTGTGAGCTCAAATAACACAGGAGAGAAGTTTCAAATAATGCTCAGAATGATTTGTATTCAACTGTTGTATCATGTTCCTTAAGGATCTCAATTAAGTGACCATAGAGAGAAAAAAAAATTGATCACTACTGAAATGAAGATATTTAAATCAATATTGAGCCTGTATAACTTAAAGGATAAAGTTTACTTTAAATCATTTATAGAAAGGAAAATAAGTAGTGACATTTTATGATGGTTAGAAGGATATGCATGGTGTAGCATTACAATGTTTAGTACAGAAATATATACTATAACCTTAAGTAGGATAAGCCCCCCTCAGGATAAAAACAAATAAGAAAATGTTTTTGCCTAGAAGTACTAGGTGCAGCTGGGTGTGGTGTCATATGCCTGTAGTTCCAGCACTCTGAACGTTGAACAGGAGGATTGCCATGAATTTGAGGCCAACCTGGGGTACACGGTGAGCTCAAGGCCAGCCTGAACTGCATAGGGAGACCCTGTCTCAGAAAGACACACACACACACAGAAAGTACTAGGTGCAAATGTCCAAGATATGCATTACCCTTTCTCAGGGAACTTTTAAGGTACTGAAGGTGTATGGTTTTCTTATAATAGTAACACAGACAGACTATGGTAAATGACATCAGATGAAATAAAGTGACATGTGGTTTGGGAGATGGAATGAACGACATCTGCTTGAGAATATTAGAATGGGATGGCATTTTAAATGTGGTTTGAAAGACTGAAAAGTGTTGTCTATTCATATGAATACATTTCTGATGGCTCAGGAAAGATGGAAGTGTTTAGAGCATATTAGAAAAGAATGAACAGATCAGTTTGGTTAACAAAGGTTTCTGTACAGTATATCATATGAGGCTGGGCAGAAATCTGTGTTTCCTGAGGGAATGGGCTGGTTCTTAATTCTTTAATCAGGGCCATTAAAATTTTTTGAGGAAATAGGATGTTTATATGTGTGAATCTGATTTATTTCACTATGCTTGTGGTCTCTAGTTGCATCCATTTACCTATAATAGCCTCTACACTGTCTTTCTTTATAGCTGAGTAATACTCCATTTTATAAAAATACCACATCTTTTTTATCCATTCTTCAGTTGATGGGTATTTAGGTGGTTTCCAAGATTTAGCTATGACAAATTGTGCTGCTATAAATATGGGTGCACATGTATTATTGTAATTTATGTGTATACACAAGGATAACTGGGATAGGTATATTCCTGATGTCTGTGATTTATTGAAAGGAACAGTAAATGCTTAAAATTTTCCTTTTTCTTGACCAATTTGGCATACTTGAATCTGGTAATCAGGACAGTTGATCCAAAAACAACAATATGCAGCTTAAGAACCATTGTTGAACTCCTACCATCTTGTATGGTGAAGCTCTGCTCAATTTCAATGATTTTTAAAAAATTACTCGTACATGTCTTTGATTGTTTGATGAATCTTACATTCTTATGTCTGGCAGACTGAAGAGCTTCATTGAAGATAACAATATTTAATGCAACAACCATTGTTAATTCTTTTGCTCTGAGGTCATGTACCAGTTTTTGTTGTTTTCATGTTGTCTTCATTATTGTTTTGTTAGTATTTTCATCCCTTAAAACAAAAAAATTGAGTAGAGAATTTACATGTACAAAGTTTGTTCAGACAGAGAAATTTTTTCAGTAGAGCTGAAGAAAATTTTGATTATGAAAACATCAGGGGCTTTAAGATCGTGTAGGAAGGTTCTGTAAAAATCCTAGTGAAGGGTAGCAAGAATCTCGTGATGGCAGAAAAGTTGAAAGTGTGGACTAATCCAAAGAGTCCTAAGAAAGCTGAAGTTCAGCTTCACAAAGCTACAGTCTTTTTTCCTGTTATGCCAAGAAGTTGATTTTTACTCTAGTAAACGTCTACAAAAATTTAATAACTGCGTGGAAATAGACCTCTTATGAAGTAAGCTCAATCTTTCTATTAATGTATAAAACTTTCAAAAGAGACAAACAGAAAATATGCTGTCACTTAAAGGTTTAACTTGTTGACTGGTGAGCACTGAAAAACCAAAAGCAAGAAAGAAAAAGGAAAAGAAGGAACAAAGAACTAATAAGATGATAACAAGCATAACAAATGCATTTTGTACTATTATGTTAGCTGGTTTACATGTGACTTAGGGTAATTTAAACAATGTACTTAATAATTTCTCAATAGTAATGATATATTTCAATAGAAAATTTTGGCCTACATACCACCAATAAAGATCTCAAGTATAAATAAAGGTTAGTAGTATTTACCAATTGATACTGAACACTTGGAGAATGAAAAAGAAGAGTCACTAATGTAGGTCCTTTGTATCATAGAAGCTTTATCTATGAAGTAAAAAAAAAGTACTGAGAAGGAAGTTCAGTTTTCTTTAACCTCTGCAAATCAGTAGTATATAAATGCCATCTGTACCAAATCTCAGGTACACATTGTATTTCCCTCTACTCTCCTCTTTGAATTCTCTTTATATCTTTTGGGTCACATATGTATGAAATAATGCTGTCTGAAATAGAAAACCTTAGTCATGAGCAAATAATATAATTTCTGAAATTATACCCTGGCATTTATTCTGAGGTAATTACACTGATCATTCCATCATTTTGGAGGATTAATAGATAGTTTGGACTATTACCAAAGTATCCTCTTAGGCTCATACATAAATTTTGGTTTGTAATAGACTAAGACTTTGAGCTATCAGGTAGAATGTAAAATTCTTATGCTAAAAAATCTAATTCAGAATGGAGATAAGAAGTTTCCATTTTGCAGGAGAATCATCAGAAACCCAAATCCCTATATTCTTACTTCTGGAGATAGCAACCTAGATGTGGATGCCTGAGGGGAAAGATTTCAAAGTGCTGCTCAAATAAGACAGTTTGATAGATTGGCCTGATTGTCTATCAAAGGTGCGCTAGTATTCTAGTTTGTCTAGTACTTATGGGTTTCTAGAACCTTATATTTTAGGGTCAATATTGATAGAATATAATTGGAGGTTGACAAGGCAGCGATTAATTTTTTTCCCTCTCTACTCTGTCTTTCCTATAGCTTGGAAAGGAGATGTGAAGGCTTGAAGGAGATTCTAGTTAGATATTTTCCAAGATATTTGATAGAGTTGCTTTCTTTATATCTCCTGGTATAATTTTGACTTTGACATTTGTAAAGCACCTTTTAGCATTTTTAGATTTAAATATTTGTCATTTTAAAAATATGTAAATATTATCTCTAGAATATTGACAAAAGCAAAGAATTATAACATAGCAATATGTTTTGTAATCTAGTTCTAAAGCTAGAATTCCTTCTTCTTCCATTGCTTCCTTCCTTCTTTATTTTCCTACCCCTAACCTTATGCTTTTCAGCCCCAAGGTTGTAAGTTACCTGTTACATGACAGCTGCTCCTTGTATAAATTTCCGGGGTGCATCTTGACTTAAACTTATTCTAAATTCTTTCTTTCTTCCACTCTTTCTTTTTCCTCTTTCTTTCTTTTTCTTTCTTTCTTTCTTTTCCTTCTTTCCTCCCTTTTTATTTTTGCTTTCTTCCCCCCCTCCCCCTCCCTCTCTCTTTCTTTCTGTCTTCT
>PVLD010014886.1:0-50710 GCA_004027595.1 Dinomys branickii
CTTCCCTCCGCACTCGCTCTCTCGGCTGTACGCGATTTGAACCAAGCTGCGGCCCAAACGCAGGACCGATCCCTCGGGCGCCCAGCTCTCAGGCTCCGCCCACTTCTCGCCGCACGGCTTGTCAGCCGGCCCTTTAATGCTCAGGCCGCGGAGAGCAGCCCGATCAGTTGGAATTTTGCATCCAGGGAGCGGGCAGCCGCGCGCAAAGGATCGGTCTCTGGGAGAGATTCCCTCTTCTGCTCACCTGGTCGCCATCTTCCCGGAAGTCCGTAATTTCTTGATTGTTTTAGGTCTCTTTTGATTCCCCCCTTTCCCCATCTCCAAAAAGTCTGTCTCTCATTTTCCTATGACGTCTCTTTTATTTTATTCTTTGATTAATTTATATTTTGGGTTTCTCATGTAAGAGAAACTATGCAATATTTAACTTTCTATGTCTGACTTTCTTTTTGGTACTGGGAATTGAACTTACAGCCTTATACTTGCCAAGTAGCCATTTGCATTACTGAGCTATATCCCCAGCCCCTATGTCTGCCTTATTTTGCTTAATATTATTACCCAATAGCCCATCCATTTTCTTGCAAATGACATGAATTCATTCTTATTTATGGTTGAATGAAATTCCACTGTGTATATACACCACAGCTTCTTTATTTGTGCATCTGTTAATGGGCATCTAGGCTGGTTCTAGAGCTTGGCTATTGTAAATTGCGGTACTGTAAACATAGGTATGCAAGTATAGTATGATGTCTTTAACCTTTTCAGAAATATACTCAGGACAGATATACCTGGGTCAAATGGAATTTCTGTTTTTATTTTCTGAGAAACCTCTACACTGATTTTCATAGTGGTTGGGCTAGTTTATATTTCCACAATGTAGGAAGGCTTCTTTTGCAACACACTCTTGCCATTTGTTTTTTGGGGTGTGTGTGTGTATTCTTGATGACAGCTGACTGGAATAAGATGGAATCTCAGAGTCATTTTGACTCATATTTTCCTAATGGCTAAACATATTTTTCCTGTACATATAGGCCATTTGTACTTTTATCTTTTCTAGTGTTCATTCATTTATTTGCCTATTTTTGACTGGATCATTTGCGGGAGTTTTTTGTGTTCTTTACGTATTTTAAATAGTTGTCCTGTCTCAGAAGAGGGGCTTGCAAATTTTTTTTCTTTCTTTCTTTTTTTTTTTTGCGGTACTGGGGATCGAACTCAGGACCCTGCGCTTGCTAGGCAAGCGCTTATTCTACTGAGCTATATCCCCAGCCCTGCAAATTTTTTTTTTCCATTTGTGAGTTGTCTCATCACTCTGTTACATGTTTCCTTTGCTGTGCAGAAGCATTTTACTTTGATGTAGTCCTGTTCTTTTATTGGCATGTGTTTGCAGTGCATGATGATTACATTCTTCATGAGGAGTTGGTACACGTACATAACGCAGCTATGTCCTCTCCCCTCTTCCACCACCTCTTAGTCTTCTTGGTATTATTTCTCATGTTATTGGAGCTCTGATCAGGAAATCCTTGCTCATGTCTATGGCTTCAAGTGTGTCCCCTATGTTATTTTGCAGCAGTTTCAAAATTTCTGTTTCTATGTATAGGTCTTTGATACATTTTTATTTGATTTGAGTACAGTAAAAGATATTTTTCCACATGTAGATATCCAGTTTTCCCAACACAGTTTATTGAAAAGGCTATCTTTTCTTCAGCATATTTTTGGTATCTTTGTCAAAAAACCAGATGGTTGAAAGTATGTGGGGTTGCTTTATTCTATTTTTGTTCTGTTCTACACTAATCTTTGGTTTATATTTCTGTTTTTGTGTCAGAACCATTGCTACGGTTTGTGTCTAGATGTCCCCCCAAAGACTCGTGCAGTCATAGATGGGGTGTTTTCCAATGTGGTTGATCTAGAGTGTGTGATTGATTCATTGTGTAGTGCTGGGATTAATGGTGTTAGATTAAGGATGGGTGATTATTAAATCAGCCCACTGATTGGTTTGGTACTGGCCTAACCCAAGTTGCCTGGATACAATATGAGGGACAGAAAAAGTCTTGCATTGTCTCTTGCTTGCTTTACTACCTTCTGCCCATCCTGAACCGTTTCTCCTCTGTAATGTCTGTTTGCCACGCCACCCTGCTTGGGAGCTAGCTGATTACGGACTGAAACCTCTACATACTGCGAGCTAAATAAATCTTTCCCACTTTAACTTTGGGTGTTGGGTATTTGGTCTCAGCAATGACAGAAAAGTACCAAAGATAGAATTTGATACTGAGAGTGGGACTGTTGTGGTGACCATACCTGACTGTAGTTTAGGAGCCTTTAGAACTGGAGTGTGGGGAGAGTTTGGAAAGGTTTGGGGATGATGACTCAAAAAGTAGAATTGGAATGCTTTATTCTATACTGTATGGGAGATTCTGGTCAGAGCTCAGAAGACCAGAATGCTGATGGAAACGATGCCAGTAAAGACCAAGCTTGGAGGTTTTCTTCTGGGAAGAAGGACTGCATTGGCTGTTGGACTCCAGACAGTGTGTGTTATGGGTTGGCTGAAAGTTTGTCTGCATTTTGCTCATGTCCAGAAACTTTTCCTGAGACTGAAATTAAGGGAAGTGAACTGATTAATCTTCAGAAGAAATTTTAAGACAGTCTAATGTTGAGGCCACCGCATGGCTACTGTTGGGGTCTTTTAGCCAAATTTATGTTGAGAATCAAGAGCAAAGAGCCCAGCAGGATGATTTAAAATGTTTTGAGTTTGGCCAAGGAGGAAGCTCAAGTACTTTTTTTTTTTTTTTTTCTTTTGCGGTACTGGGGATCGAACTCAGGACCCTGCGCTTCCGAGGCAAGCACTTATTCCACTGAGCTATATCCCCAGCCCCTCCAGTACAAATGTAGACTGAAAAGATAGAGGAGAGATCTTGACTGATGAGAAGGAACAGGAACATAGAAAAGATGGGCTGAGGGCCCATCACAAGAAGTGGCAGGACTCCACCCTCTGTGGCCTCAAAATTGCAAAAGTGAAAGACTTTGGTTTGAGAATACAGCCCCAGAGCACCATGTTCCAGAATGGTGGCAGCCTAGGCAAGTTATTCTTCAAGATTTGATTCAGAGGCAGTGGACCCCTACAGCCATGAGAGAAGGAAGCTTGGCTACTGCTTCAACTGGCAGCAGACCTTGATCATCTACATCAGGCTGGTTGAAGATAGACCAAATGATTTTGCATAAAGGGATGTGCATGAGTCTTTGGGGGAGCTAAGGACAGAATTTTATACTTTGTGTTTAGATATCCCCCCAGAACCTTGGGCAGGTGTTGATGGGGCTTGATCAGAGGTGGCTGAATCTACAGTGTGTGATTGATTCATGGTGCAATGCTAGTATTAAGGATGGGTGGGTGATTAATAGATCAGTCCACCGATTGGTTTGGTAGCATCTTAACCCTGTATGCTGAATACCATCTAAGGGACTTGTTTCTTGCTTGCTTTGCTATGAACTGCTTCTCTTCTACAGTGCCTATTTGCTGTGCCATCCTGCCTTAGAGTTAGACAAAAAGGACAGAAACTCTTACAGACTGTGAGATAAATAAACCTTTCCCCTTTTAGTTTGGGTGTTGAGTGTTTTGTCTCAGCCATGAGAGAAGTAACTAAGACAACCATACTCTAGCGTTGTAGTATAACTTGAAATCAGGAATTGTAATGCCTCCCACTTTTGTTAGGGATTATTTTGGCTATTCTGGGTCTATTCTGGATCCATATAAATTTGAGATCATCCCATATAAATGTTAAGATTGTTTTCTAGTTCTGTTGAGACTGTTGTTGGTATTTTAATAGAGATTACCTTACATATATGGATTACTTTTGGTAATGTGGTCATTTTGATATTAATTCTACCTATGCAGGGACAGAGGATGTCTTTCCATTTTCGAACATCCTCTTTAATCTCTTTCTTCATAGTTCTAGTTTTCATTGTTTAGGTGGATCCCTTGGTATTTAAAATCCTTTTTGAAGTTGTTGTGAATAGAATGTTTTTCTGATTTCTTTCTCCATGGGTTCATTACTGTTGTGCGAAACATTATTGATTTTTTTTTTTTTTTGTGTGTGTGTATGTATTGATCTTGTTTTCTGCCACCTTGCAGAATTTGTTTACCAGCTCTAAGAGTCTTATGGTGGAGGATTTTGGGTCTTTTATATGCAGGATCATGTCACCTGTAGAGATAATTTAATTTCTTCCTTTCCATTTCATATCCCTTTTATTTCTTTCTCTTGCTTGGTTGCTCTGGCCAAAGTTTTGAGTACTATAGTAAACCGGAATGGTAAGACTAAACATCCTTGTCTTGTACCCTATTTTAGAAGAAATTCATTCAGTTTTCCCTGATTCAATATGATGCTGGTAGTGGCTTTATCGTAAATGGGTTTTTATCAGATTGAGGTATATTTCTTTCCATCTATGTTTTTATTGTGAATGAGTGTTGAGTTTTGTCAGTGTTTTCCTGCTGTTATTGAGATGATCATGTGATTTTTAAAGCCTTGGCTCTGTATATGTGGTGAATTACACTGGTTGATTTTTGCATGTTGTACCTTCCTTGCTTCACTGAGATGCAGTCAACTTGGTCATTATGTATGAACTTTTCAATGATTTGTTGAATTATATTTCCAAGTGTCTTATTGGAGATTTCTGAGGAGTATTGTTAGCTTTTCTTTCCCATTCTGGCAAAATTCAGTGGTAAATCCAGTGGTTCTTGGGCTTTTCTTAGTTGGTAGAATTTTTATTATTGCTTCAATTTCATGGTGTGATATTAGTCTGTTCAATTTTTTATATCTTCTTGGTTCAATTTTGGAAAGTCATATATGTCTAGGAATGTACCCAGTTTTTCCAGACTCCCTAATTTATTGGAATATAAATTTTCAAGATACTTTCTCATAATTCTAAGGCTTTCAGTGATGTCTTATAACTTGGTCTCTTTCATTTCTATTTATATTGATGTGGGCTTTCTCTCTCTCTTTCAGTAAGTTTGGCAAAGGGTTTATCCATCTTATTTATCCAAAAATATGGAACACTTTACAAATTTGAGTGTCACCCTTGTGCAGGGCCCAGGGTGACCTCTGTATTGTTCTAATTTTAGTATCTGTGCTGCCCCATGAACACTTAGTTCTGTATAGTAAGGAGGTAACTGTGATGTTTCAGCTTAATTGTCAACATGACTGGTTTGAGGGCCACTTAGAAGCTAACAATATAATAAAGCTAAATCTGTACATGGGTGAAAGAAGATAGAACAGCTCCAACACTGAGTAAAAGTTAGGAAATGTAAAAGTGTAGGTGCATAAAAACAAATGAGGAATGATTGGTCTTTGTGGTTCTTTCTTTGTTTCTTTCTTCCTGTCTTTCTCTCTTTCCTTCTTTCTCTCTGTCTTTCCTTCTTTCTCACACAGGTTGCACTCTTCAAATCGAGTTTGTATAAACCTGGCCCCAAACCGCAAGGCTCCAAAACCTTGTAGATGTTAAATAAAAAGTTATCATCCTTCAAAAATGGTGTGGGTGTTGAGGGGCATGGAGGGAAGGAAAGTGCGCAGCGGGTAGAACTCACACAGTGTGGTCAGTTGGCCCAGAACAGAGAAGACAGGGGACAGGAAGTGGAAACGCCGGCTGGGCCTGAGGCTAAAACTTCTGGGAGATGACTGCGTCGGTGAGAAGAGACAGGAATTTAAATCAGCCTCTCCACAGTTGCTCAAATTTGATCATTACAGATTGTTTTCCAATGGCAAAGGTACTCTCTCACCACCATTCTCACTTAAAATATAGAAGTTTCTGGGAGGAGTAGTACATTAAGGCAAGTTTTCTTTTCCCTGTTCATTTCCTGACAGGGTCAATCTGGGCATGAGGGGTGAATAAAGGTGAAATCAGGATAGGAAAGAAGAGAGACTTCAGAAACTCTTTTTCGTAGTACCGTCTTGGCTTGGGCTATGTTTTCACTGGGATGTTGCTGGGAGGAGAGGGAACGGGTGCCGCAGGGTGTCTGCTTGAGAGTGGAAGCGAGTCAGGAACGATGTGTTAACTGGGGGAGCTGAGAGGGCAAATCCC
This sequence comes from Dinomys branickii, assembly GCA_004027595.1. NCBI lineage: Eukaryota > Metazoa > Chordata > Mammalia > Rodentia > Dinomyidae > Dinomys > Dinomys branickii. Next base: position 6,064 of record PVLD010014886.1, read on the forward strand.
CAGGATCCAGAGCTGAATGACACGTCTGTTCCCTCGCTGAATGCTGGGCAGCGTGTTGGCCAAACACACGGGAAACACCGCATTTCCTGGCGGAGCGCCTCAGGCTTCTGCAGGGGAGAGATTTTCCCTTCCCAGTGTGTGCAGGAACTCTGATCCTAGGGAGAAAAATGTGCGAATGGTAATTAATAAATAACCTGTCTTGGTTTACAAAAGCTTTTGAAATCCAGGTCGCTTTTGGTTCTCACGCATTCCTCTTGGGGAGCAAGTTGTCACGCTGGCTATAATTAGTAGATGATGAAATGAGGGTCCAAAGTTGCTTCAGGTTACCTAGCTGGGGAGTCAATAACCGCCTCCTCGCCGCTTGGCTCAGCCTTGGCACTGGGTGAGACTGCTGACAGGAATATGGTGGCTGCTGATCTTGCCAGAGTATCAGTTTATTTTCATTTCTCACACCCTTTTCTGAGGAAATGACGCCTATGGGGCGAATTTGGGGCAGTGTATGTGAAAATAGTGACTGCAGAAGAAAAACACACTTCACCAAGAGCACTCGGGTGGTTGCACGAATTTGACAGTGTCTGGTGCCCTCTGCTGCTTCCTTGCAGCACTGGCAGATGACTGGCTCGGCGTAGAAAGGCGATGGTTGTGGCAGATCATCAGTTGAACTGTGATGATTATTTACTTTTTAAAGTTTTCTTTTCCTTTTCTATAGTTTCCTTTAAATAGTCACACATAAAAGTAAGAGTACCCTCATGTATTTTCGTATACATATCTGTTGCAAAAAGTAAGAGTAAAAATAAAATAGGAAAGAAGCAGAACTATCATGATCTTGTTTTGGGTCTGCAGATCCTGCCTCATTAGACAGAGTTCTGTTTCCTAACAGAGAGGATCAAAGCACATGTCTTTCTGTGGAACTGTGAGACAGAAGGTAAGTAGATGTCGCTACACCTTCTATCTGTAGCCCACGTCAAGCAGCCAGGTGCAATTCACGGCTAGAGAGATTTGTAAATGCCTTTTTAAAAATTTTTTTATTTTTTTATTTTTTAAAAAATAAAAGCACAAAAACATATTAACAAATAGACACAAATTAGCATAAAAATTCCTTATACACAGTTACCAGAGAAACAGTTAAGCTGTCTGATGGACTAACTGTTGTTCTCAAGTACTCCTTAGAGACAAGAGATGGCGCTCAGGAGTCTGCCCCATGAGAGCAGTTCTAAAATACGGACCTGTTCCTGTGCATCTCTGAAGAAGAGTTCCTGTCTCTTAGCCCCAATTCTGGATATTAAAGTTGGGATCAATAAATGGATTTCTTAACATAGTGTCCATCTTATGCCCTAAATACTCCCATCTTTTTATACTACTTAACTATCGTTTAGAAGCAAAAATTCAGTCCTATCTCCAGGGAAGCAGCAGGCTGGTATTTGACTCTTAAAGAGCACTTCGTCCTGCGCATGGTCCTGCTTCCACGTAAGGAAAAACCCAAGGAAATCCTGTGAGCGGGGAGGGGAGCATTCTCCTTCCCCAGTTGTCACCGTGCCTGGAGCAGAACCACGAGCGCACAAGTATTTATTGCTGGCTCCTGTGTGACAGGTGTGCTTAAGGCTAACGCCATTGACTGAGCTGGTGCTTAACTTCCAGGGGTCAGTGTCTGGTAGAGTGGTCCCTCTGGGGGGTTAATTACTGTTCTTTTTCTGTAGCTTCCTGAATGTGCCACTGTCTGTGGGCATCGTCAGTAATACAGCAGAGTATGAGTTTGCACATCTTTTCTTCTAATCCTAAAGGATCTGTGAGTGAAGATAATTTGTAAAGAAAAACATCCTCCACCCTCCCCAAACATGTACAATGACCCACAGACCCCAGCTGGTGAAAACTTACCCGCTTTCCTCCAAAATTCACACTAGCTGATGATCCGTGCTCATTAAAGGTATCTGCTGTTACATATATGAGATATGCTTAAGGAAACACAGAAGTGCATTTAGTGTTTCACAAAAATAGACTGGGTGTGGCTGGGGTGTAGTTCAGTAGGTGCCATGTGTGCTCAGTATGCCTGAGGCCCTGGGTTCAATACCCTGAGCACACACACATGCACATACATACTTCTCTTTCTCTCTCTCTCTCTCTCTCTCTCTCTCTCACACACACACACACACACAAATTTACAAGTAAGTCAATGCATGTTCCTTATTTGCAAAATTATGCATTATGAATATGCTTCCAGATCAGCCCTCTACAATTCATTGAATTCATCATGTAGATGAAATAACAAAATTTGTAACTGCAGTGAATAAAGAATGCTGATGGAATATTCAAAATTATAAATAGGACAAAAACATTCAATAGAAATATTTTTATTTAGCATTCAGATGTTTGAATGTTTGAATGTTTGAGGATATACAGTTTTAGGGGAAAACAAGGCAGAGATAATGGTTTTAAACCTTGGTGGGATCCAAGAATTAGAATTGATGGTTGCACTGGCTCTTGAGTCTGTTCAGTATAACAGTGTAGAGCTTTCCTGTGCCTGAGATCAGTAGATCTTTTATTTACCAATCTGGCCATTTTTCCTGTTGGAATTGAAGCAAACAGAAAGCATAAGAAGTTGGGAAAAATATATATTTTTTGTCTTTTTTGAGGCAGGGTCTCACTATGCAGTTCAGGCTGGCCTCGGGCCCACTTTGTAGTCCAGTCTGGTCTTGAACTCACAACGATCCTCTTGCCTCAGCTTCTCAAGCGCTGGGATTACAGGCGTGCACCACCACGCCCGACCCTATTTTTTTTATATTATATGGGTGAAAAGAGATAACCTCAGCTGTAAGGAGATTACTGGCTTATAAATTGAGAGGCTAAGAGAATCGTCTCCTGAGGCTTTGCACAACTTCGCTGACTCCCAGATGAAGAGAATCTGCATCCACCAGGGACTCCTTTTTGACTGAGAGTTACATATGGTAAAAGGCAAATAGTATTTGCGTAGCTACTGACTTTTGAAAAATCATTCCTAAAGTTTTTTGTTGTTGTTTGTTTTCTCCATACACAGCAAAATGATACGAGGTATGATCAAAATCATGAATGGTGAATGTTTAGATTAAGACCATTACAGTAAAAGACACACTGCCATGAATCCTCCTCAAAGTAATCCCTACTTCAAACATTTGTCCCATCGTTCTTGCAGCTATCTGAAGCAGTTCTGGAAGTTCTTGTTCCTGAATGTTTTAATTGCTCTGTTGTGGCTGCCTTGGTGTCATGAATCAGTTCAAGATATTTACCTGTCATGGTCATTTTGTCTTGGACGAGATTGGGCGTGTTCAGGGTGGTATGGCCACAGACTCATTTTGACTTTGGGAAAGAGCCAGAAGTCACAGCCTGCCAGATACAGCAAGTAAGGTAGATGGGAATACTCCGTCATATTTTTCATATGACAGAAATTGCTGCAAAAATTTTGAGTCAATTCAGGACATTGAGGTAGCTATGGAAAGACATGAAATACCACTTCCAAACCTGCTTCAGAAAGTGGCAACTGATAAGTCACAAGGCAGCTAGCCTCACCCCCCTCATGGGAAAACTTTAACTCTTAATATTTCTCTCATTCCTTTACTTGTTCCACTTCAGTTGCCCTCCGCCACAAAAGCTATCCCCGCCCTCATTCACTCTGGCAGTTCACCTGCTCGGGTCGTTCTGACATGGGCAACTCCTGCCATTCAGGCTTCTGGCCTGGACGCCCTCCTGGCTGCTCAGGGCTTGGCCTGTTCTGGCCCAGGGACATCTCCTCACCCCACCCTACCCCCGCCAGAAAAAAGAGCTTAAAGGCCCATGCTTTCCTCAGCTTGGGGCTACCTTGGTTCGCTAGGTAGCCTTGCTACTCTGTCCCTCCCCCAATAAAGACCTCTCGTGTCAGAAGGTCTGGTCTGGTTCCATGTGGGGTCTCGGTTTCTATCAGCAACTATGATGAGATAAATGCGTTTGAAGTGGGGGCGGGTGTATTTTAAGGGAGGTTAATGGCATTGTGTTTTTTAGTGTAATAAATATCAAAACAAAACTAAGCATTCACTATATTTTTTGATCATATTGCATACAGTAGGTCTGGGAAAGAAATTTCAATTCAGGAGTTTTTTAAAATCTAAATTTAATTCCCTTGTTTAGTCTCCTTCAGAGTTGACATTTTTAATTTTTATATCCCAGAAGCATGTAACCTGGGCTTCTCAGAGTGTCTTTCTATATAGTTCCATGGCAACAAAAGTGTTTGGGGTAAGCACTTAGAATACCTTTCCATCTCTTTATGGGTTGAACAGCCAGGCAGCTTGAGTCATCAAATACACACTGAGATCATTGGGGAGATTATTGAGATGAAAAAATGCACCTAAGAGTGTATTGATTTATTTCAGTGTGGGATAAAGTCACTTTGTCAAGTAAGGCAGTGGGCCCTTGAAGTGTGGCCCTGAGATGAGGGTCGCTTGGGAACTGGGCGTGAGTATGGTTCCTGGGTCCCAGCCCAGTCTCTGGAACAAAAACTCTGGGGCAGGATTTAGTAATCAGGTGACTGTGAGGTGAGTTTGAGTCTGAGAACACTGAGTACGGGTGAGGCCAGGAGAACTATGGAAATAGACAGGGGAGAGAAGCCGCTCCAGTCCAAGGCTTCCAGCACACCCAACTACTGTGTGGCTGAAGGATGTTTGAAGGAAACATTAAGACAATCTTCCTCAGGATTGGGAAATGAACCACACACAGCCTGAGGGAGAGTGTGAGAGGACGAGGAGCTAGCTGAAGGCTGAGTGTTCCTTATCTGCAGTGCTTGAGACTAGTGGTGTTTCCAATTTTGGATTTTTTTTCAGATTTTGGAATATTTGTTTAGTCATGATGACATACCTTGGGAATGTACACACGAAATTTTACACATTTAAAACATTATTTTTGTTTCATATACATCTTATACACATGACCTGAAAATAATTTTATACAATGTATTCTAAGTGCATGAATGTTTTGACTATGACCTGTTCCTTGAGGTCAGGTATGTCCTCACTCAAAAAGCTTCACATATTGGGCCATTTTAGACTTTAGGTTTTGAAATTAGAGATGCTCAAACTGTACTGATTGTTTTTGAAAGCTTGAAGCTAAAAGTGTTTATCAAGTCTATAGTATGTTAAACAAAATTTCCATACCACAAGAGTTTGGAAAAACCAAGAATTTTATTATAAGTTTGGCACCAAATCTCTTTTGTTGGCAAAACCTGATTGTAATTCACATGAGGCTGTTTTACTCATTATATTTATTTTACTTAGAATGATTATTCATGTTCTGGTTTGCTACTATTAATATATTTGATTATGGAATATGGTTCTGGACTGTCTGGAGTTCTTAGTGATGTACCTTTTTTGCTTTCTAAAATTCTGAAAAATTATAAGTTCTGAAGCATATCTGGCTCATGGATTTAATGTAAGCGTCTATGTTTAAGAGCTTCTGGTCATCCTGAGAGCTAACTAATGGTACCCAACTCCCCATTTGTAAGGAGCAACTGAAGCTGGAGACTGATCAATCACATGTGCAAGGTTAAGGCAAAGCAACCCCAAGAACACAGAGAGCTCAAGGCGGAGCCAGGAAAACAAGCTGTTTCAGCTTGGAGAACAGGAGGAATGGGAGGTATTCAGGCGTGCCAGGCAAAGTTGCTAGGCAACTTTGAAATTAACATCAGCCTCCTGAGGGTCTAGGTGAAGGAGGTATAGTGGTGAGCAGTTCCTTTCCTCCTGGCTGGAGAGAGGGCTCCACCTGACCTCAGCTTTCTATCCCTTTTATTTCTCCATCCTCTTGCTGTCCTCTCCCCTGGGAACTTTGAGAGCTGCATGGGATGCAGCACCCATTCTTCGCTCTTGTTTTTGTCTACAGTGATCCAGTTCTGTGATGTACAAGATCCTTAAGGCAAGCACTGACCTAGCCCTAAGGATAACAAAGCCAGGGTGGTGATGTTATGGCAAAAATTGGGTTGAATTCCGCTGGAGATCAAAGAACTCATTCAGAACAAGTGGAGTTTTATTCTTTTAATTTAATTAAAAGAAATTAAACTAATTTGGACTGGTTGCCCCTCATTCCTGGTTTGCTGACCAGGAATGTGGCGCTTAACTGCCCTTGTTCCCACCTTATATACATTTTTGGTTTCCATGATAATAGGTTGGACCGTTTTAGGCCTGGCCACAGTTGTTTTCCTTGCACCACGTGACTGGGTCAGGCTCCAGCCACAGTGGTATATACTTTCTGTACTCTGTCCCTTTAGATACAATGTTTATCTAGGGCCAGGGGAGGGGTGAAACAACTCAGGCAAGGTTTGTCTTTGGAGAAGCATTCCAGGGCAAAGTCAGGACCACAAAGTTAACTCTTTACAATGCCTCCAAGATGTTTCTCAAGACACATTTTGAAGCTTGCACTAGGATTAGAATTATTCTATCTTAAAATGATATGCTAAAAGTCACTATCCCCTATAGTGATGCTTCCAAGAGCCACTGTCAGAGCAGAGTTCCACCTTCTGGTCACTCCTTCCCTGATTGCAGATTACTTGCATGCAAAGCCATAGCTTGAACTTCTCTGAGCTCCAGTGCTTTAGAGTCCTGTGTGCTGACTGAATGGGAGAGGCATTAAGATGAAGAGATGAAAGCAAGGAGGTGCCAGCTGGCTCCAGCCTCTAGAGTACGGGGAATAGTTTTCTGCCAGCATCAGGCCACTGAACTCTTAGAGTAAAGACTAACTGGAAGTAGACATAGCCATTATTTTCCACCTCTTTTTATTTCAATTTCATTATTTTCTCTGTAATAACATCATGTGACACCTAACAATATTTTGTTAAGCAATTGTTGTAGTCAGGGTTTTTAAGGGAATAGGTTTAATACAAGACACATAATATATAGGATTATTTTATAATATTCACCCAAAAAGTCATGTGCAGAAGAGTGCAGGAGATCTGTCCACACTCTAGAGACCCAAACAACCCAGCTAAGGGCCTGGATCCCACAGTAATATTTTGCACAAGTCCAGCTGAAGACCTTGAGCCCATGGCAATATCCTCCACGAGTCCAGCTGGAGGCCTAGAGTTCACAATGTCTCATGCAAGTCTGTATCAAGAACCTGCACTGGGAAGGCCCAAAGGTCAGTGGTGGAAGCTAGAAAGTCTATGCCAGCCTGATGAAGGATCTGTGCCAGCAGGCTGAGTGATCTGCACAGGATCCAGGAAGCGAGGCTCAAGGTGAGAACGAGAGATCCCCTGTAGAGAACCACGGTCATCCTCAGTGACAGAGAGGATCCAAGCTCCTTTGCCAAGAACAGCTGAGCTCCTATCAGGAAAACCAGTGTGACAAGCTTTCCCAGGATAATCAACAGCGTACCATCTTCCTCTCTAGTTCTTCTTTTATGCTATTGGCAACAATCCTCAGGTGGGCCTTCCACACCCAGCACCACACTGATTCAGTTCAGCTCGGTGTGCCAAGTTGACCATTAGTTAATCCATCAGTACAATAGACTGTGATCCCACAAGATTGTACCTCCTAGAGATGTTGTAGCCTTCCATTTTCATTGCTTTTCTCTTGCTGCTGAGATAAAATGCTCCTCACCCAAAGTTAAAGAGGGAAAAGTTTTAAGCTCACAGTTAAATTCACAGTTTTAAGAGGTTTCAGTCCAGAATCAGCACCATGAATCAATTCCAGCATCACATACTCTAGATCCAGCCACTTCTGAAAAACCCCACATATGACCACACGAGGCTTTGAGGGGACCTATGTACACAGCCATAACAACATTTTAGTTTGTGTAATCATGCTCTGTAAAAGTGTGCAAAGCCACACTAATGAACCTATCCCCAGATCCTCTCCCCATACTGAAGGCATGCATGACTATCTACTTTCCACATATGGGCATCTTATCTCCTTAGGTTGTGATAATGCCCCAGATTTTGCTTGGTTTTGAATACCTTGATGGTTTTCAAGTGTACTTGTCAGCTGTTCTGTAGAATTCCTTTCTACTGAAATCTGATGTTTTCCTTGGGATGGGATCGGGATTATAAATTTTTGAGGGGAAGAGCAGAGGTGAAGTACACTTTTACCATTTGGTACTAGGGGTTATCACTGTCAGCTCATCCTAGGTTGGGGGTGTGATTGCTTGTTCTCTCCATGCTCTTTATGTTAGGATCAGCACCTCTGAGTTTGCAAAGTTATCAACACATGTAGAGAATTTGGAGTTGAGTCTTGGCTGGCGTGGCTGTGCTGGTTTAAACAAGTTTTGCAGTGACAGTCTCAACTTAAAAAAAGAATTTCTTAATTCATATTACCACAAAACCCAGAATACTAGTTTCAGGCAAGGCTCAATCATAGTCATTTGAGATCCGTGTCTCATATATTGACTGGTTGGGTTTCTCCCTTCTTCCTTCCCTTGCTCCCTTCTCTTTTCCTTCCCCCTCCCCTTTCTCTTTTCCCTTTTTCCCTTCCTCCCTCCCTCTCTCCCTCTGTCCCTCTCTCCCCTTTTTCTAAAATTTTTTTTTTTGAGACAAGGTCTCACTCTGTAGCCCAGGCTGGTCTTGAGCTCACTCTGTAGCCTAGGCTGGTCTCTAACTCATAGTAAGCCTCCTTCCTCAGTCTCCTGAGTGCCGGGATTACAGCTGAGTGCCACCATGCTCAGCTTGTTTTTTCTTCTCTTGGGTTGATTTAGGTTTAGATTGGCTCACTCAAAATTTTAGAAAAGAGACTCCTAGGTACTTCAGAATTTGTCTTTGCTCCATAGAGCTAAGATTTCTCAGGCAAACGGAGCACACTTTCCTCAAAGTCCAGCAGAAGCCCCAGGGAAGAATTTTGTTGGCCAGCAGTTTCAGTTCTGTTGGAAGGATTTCAGTTCCAGTAAGTCTTCTGAGATCCATGACAGAGGACGTGCTGCTCTGATTGGCTGGGCCTGAGTCACATGTCCGTCCTGAGGCTGAGGAGTGGGGTGGGTCCCATCTCTGGAGAACAGAGAAAGGAAGGAAAGGCTGAATAGTCAAGCTTGTTTATGGGGGCTGCAGTGAGTTACTAGAGTTCGCCTGCTACTATAGGAATAGTGATATGTTAGCAGTGTTTGGAGTGTTGTGAGAATATTTATTTCCTACCTACGATTTGTCCAGTGCTTACCATGGTAAACCATAGGCATTTTCTTATATTAGTACATCTGATTTTGAAAACTATGAGAAGAAATAGCATTATTACCTTATTTTATAGACAAGAGACCCTGGGAATAAATCAGTTAGGTAATTTGCTTAGAGTCATACAGTTGATAATTGGTGGAAACAAAAGTTGACTCCAAGTGCCTATGACCAAAATATTCTTAACAACCTTAAGATAAAGTGCTGGTGAATTTGGTGTGGTGGCTGCGCCTTCTGAGCCAATGCTCTCTTCTATGAAGTTGCTGCAGGTATTGGCTATTACAAGTTTACAAGTGAGTTCCTCACTTCCAGTTGTCTTCTGCAGGAAGGAGCAGTCTGTCTAGGGCTTGCACCATGCTCTGGAACAGCCTGCTTCCAGGTGCTGGGTGATGAGAAAGCTCAAAGTTCTGTCCTATAGGCGCTGTAGTGCCATCAGAGCTACAAAACTTCCTATGCGGCCCGGGTCCAGCATGACACTCTGCTGAGTGCCACACCCCTTGGTCATGAACTTTCAGGTGTCACATTGGTACTCCTCAGTAAAATTCTTTCATACACCCAAATCTTAGTCTCAGAAATGTTACACCATCTGTAGTAACTGCCACAGAGTCTTGCATAATGAAATTATTGTCTAATTTACTCCAAGATGAATGAATGAATGAGCATGTACACACTTCTCAGGGGATGTTTAGATGGGAGACATTGAATCCACCCCTTAGACCCAAAGTACATGAAATAGCTGTTTAAAGACCCTGCTTAAGGGTCATTGTATTAGCAAAACTTTCCCTACTAGCTGATTCAAAATTTTATCCCCTCACTATACTCAGTCTCTCTCAATTCCTCTTACTCTGCTTTATTTTCTTGCTGTAACACCACCAAATCTCTTCCTCTTCTCTTTTTGTGTTTGTTTATCCATCTCTCTTATCTATCATCTGTTCTATGCTGTCTGTCTGTCTGTCTATGCATCTTGTATCTTTAAATCTGTCCTTGACAATGTCTTTATCTCTCTTTCCCCATATTTAAGTCTAAATCTCTATCATCTCTGTTTTTAAATCTTTATCTCTGTCATTTATCTCCACTGACAGAGATTTAGAGACAGCCCTACTATATACACATGCCCTGTGCGCGCGCACACACACACACACACACATACGCACGCACACACACACACAACCCTCCTGCCCTCAACAGCACACTAACTCTATAAGAGGAAGAATTTCTATTTTGTTTATTTTATCCACATTACCTACGTCAGACTTTGGCTCGTCCTAGGTGCTCATTAAGTGTTGTTGAGTGAAAGAGAAAACAAGATTAAATACTTACGAGAAGTGGCGAAAAGGAAGTTCACTTCAGGGGTGACCGGAGCACGGAGAACATCAGCAGCACACTGCTGAGCGTGCACACCCACCTCGGAGCCCAGACCATGGCTTAGCCCTGCACTGCATCCCCTTTCCTCCGCTGTGAGAGCTCGTACTCAGACCTCGGTTCCTAGACCCCATTCCAAAATGCAACATGATGGCTGCCAGTTACAAGGTGTGGGACCCCAGACAAATCACTTACTTTTCCAGCCTTGAGTTTTAATCTGTAGAATAGGAATCCTGTGCTTCTTTCTTGATGGTGATGACCTTACATAAAGCGCTTAGGACACTTGCACACAGAGTGCATGTCAATTACTATTTCTCTGCATTTCTAGGTCTGTGACCATGCAAGTTATCTGTTGGAGGTTTTAGAGAAGGAATTGATGCCCTGGGTCACAGTTTGAACAGGATAATGATTCAACCTCATTAATTCCAAGCCTATGACTTTAGGTGATCTGAGTAGAGATCAATTTTATTTTCCTCACCAGAGCAGAGCTCACTTTTTGTTTTGATCCGAATAGAGCATTGTTCCATGGAGATGTATGAGTAGCTTTGCAGCGCAGTATAGTGTGGTTGCTGGGTCACTGGCTTCAATCTCTGCCTTCACATGTACTAGCTGTGGTACCAGACAGTTACGTAACTACTTGCTGCCTGGATTTCTTCATTTGTAATATGGAGATAATTTTTTTAAAAAGGATTAACTTTATTGTGCTCCATTTTTTTTTTTTTTTAGACCTCATAGATACCTGTTTGGACAAATGTATGGATTGGTCATGTGATAATTGTCACATGACTGCCCATCTATTATTGTAAGGTCTCTGGTCCATAAAGCAAAACGGCACCAATGGGATTGGAAATAAGTGCACTAAAACTGGATGATGAAGCCAATTGATACAACTAACTAGTGTTAGTTTTTGCAGAAATATAAAGCAACTAGTCAGAGCTATACAAAATTCATTAGCCCAAGTGGTAATCAGAACATAACTTCATTAATAACTGATAGTTAATCTTCTTGAAAATATAAAAGCATAGTTCTAAAACCAAGTGTAGATGGTCTTTCCTTCTCCTTGAAATGTGGGCAGCCAATCTGCAGTCAAAGTCACCCATCATGCTCTGGTGAAGAAGCTGTTCCTAAAGAGAGATCTTCTGAACCAAGTCCTGTTCAGTGTGCTTACCTCAAAGCCAAGGGCAGTGTTAGCTCCTCCCTTTGGATAGATTTGTAAGTGCAACTAAATATATATGTACATTTCTCTTTTTAGATTTGTTTTATAGTACACAATTTTCCATACACCTAAATACTTCATCACATTTATTTCCTTAATAACATCATATATATACATACACACACACACACACACACACACACACACACACATATATATTTAATAAGTTCCACATATTTAACAATCAAGTTGTCTCCAATTGACATTACTATTGCTGAGACTGGCTTATTATGTATGTGTATTTATTTGGATTCTTTTCTCAGACTAAATTCCTAGCAATGAAAACACTGGTAAAGGGTCAAAACCATTTTGGGATTTTTATATGTATTGACAAATTGCTTTCTGGAAAATCTAAGCTTCCTTCCTTGCAGTCCAGAGGCCTTTTATTTATTTATCTATCTATCTATTTATTTATTTATTTATTTATTCTTTTTTTTTTTATTTTAGAAACATAAAAGTACAAAAACCTATTGACAAACAGACACCCATTATCATAGAAAATAGTACAATCACAATTAATCTATAGACTAGGTGATATGGTCTCAACAGTTGTTGTTGCTTTATCCATTGATATCTTCGAATTGTAGATGTATGGACCCATATACAGACATGCAAATTTAGTCAGACAGTTGATCCTCTCAACAACAGAAAAAAAAAAACAAAAAAACCCCACAAGAACCAAAAATCCAAAGACAAGAAAGAAAACAGGCATACATCAACAACAGCAACATCAACAACAACAACAACAGAAAAAAAACACCGCTTGTTGCTGCTTTACATATTGATATCTTCGAAGTGTGTGTTCAGGCTAACACATACAGATATACACTATTAATCTAATATCCTGCCATCGATTATTGCTTAGCATTAAGTGATATAATACAATAGTAGAACCATGTTAGCCCACCTGCACATATGTATATTCATATATATTCCTATATACATACATACATACATTTTTGTCTTTTTCTTTTCTCCTTTCCTTCTTCCCATCCATTCTCTGTTTTTGGACAGATTTCCTTCATTATTTATTCTTATACCTGTTACCTGACTTCAGATGGACCAGGTCCCAATAGGGCAGGCTCCTGCCCACTAATTTCCCGTAGTGCACTTCTCTGGGAGGCGCAGGCTGGCACTTTGAGAACCCCAGGTGCTTTTTTCTGTTTGACTTCTTTTTTTCCCTGATCATTTTCCTTCCTATGTTTCAGGAGGCCACGTCAGCTCAGCTCATAAAGTGCTTAATATACTCCACACTGACATTAATTCTTGTGGCAAAGAGTCTTGCCTGTAACTTGTTTGTTTACATCAAGCCAGTGGCATGCTGAGGAATGCCAAAGACTCCCAGCGTTTCTGTGGTGGCATTTGTGGGGTGTTCCTTTCTTGAACAACATCCTTCCCATTGGTGGCTGCAATACTGTCTTTCTTGTAGATTTACATGTATGTGGCCAAAAGGACAACTGGATGTGGCATGAAAGACCTATTTGAGTGCCTCTTCTCTTTTGCCTTGTGGTGATCATTTTGGTGAATTTCTGGGAGGTGGTAGTTCTACTTGAAAGGGTATTTGAACCAATTTAGACTCCTAGTATCCGTAGGTGAGAATACTCCTTTCACATATTCTTGTCAGCAGTAAACAATATATGTGCTGCCAAAGCGGGCCCTAGACAGCAGTAAGTACCATTTAAAATGCATTATTTGCTAAATTAATAAAACATAATTTACCTTTATGTCCCCTGCAGTCCTTGATTACCAGTGATTTTTGAACTTCTTAAATGAGAACATTTACCCGGCCACTCCTATTCAGTCTTTTGTAAGTTGTCACTGTTGTATTCAGTCAATATTCATTGATTACCCATTAATGTGTGGAGCCATGTGGGTTAGAAGCAAACAAGAGGTGTACAGTTCCCTGTCCTAATGGAGTGGAGAGCTTGGTCATATCTTTCCAATATTAAAAAAATTCAGAATGACAATCTTCTCTTGTTGACTTAAAAATGGCATTATATTAAGAATATAAACTCTCATAGAATACAATATCTATCAGATTCCTTGGTCATGGTACAATGATTGCTACTTGGGCATATCTTGAAGATTTTTGCTTTCACTTGTTTTTTGCCTTTAAGATTTATTCATGGCAGCTTTTGATATGAGGCAGTGATGTGCAGAAATGTAGGAAAATTATTTTCTCTTCTTTTATTTCCTTAGCATTTTGATTAGAAAGGTATTCTAAATCCTGTATCACAAATTAATTTGCATTTCTTGTTTCTCTTAGGGTTTTTGAACATAGTTTTAAAAATTACTAATTTAATCCTCGTATAACGTATTATTATATATTATAACGTAGTGATTTGTCCTCCCCCTAAAGCAGTTAACCTGTTGTTTTAGAACCACTTATTAAATAATGCCTCCTCCAAAGCCACCTTTGTTGTTACTAAGTTTGTTCTTTGTGGGTAGCTAGTATTAGGCTTCATTTCTAGACTATTTGTTTTGACTATCAATTTTTAGGTTTAGTGTACTATGTCATTGAAGTATTAAATATATCTTATTATGTGGTAGTGTAAGTTCAGTTAATTACTGCGCTGTGAGAATCATCCAACTTTTTTTAGTAGCTACTGGAGCTCAGGCTGACTCATGCAATTGTATGGTTTCATGATATCACTTCAACATATCTTTTAAATTAACTTTTCCCTCTGAGTACAAATGTACTACTTGTAAGACTTCAATAATTCAGAAGAGCACAAAGCAAAAATCACACTTCTCAGCAGAGACAACCACCTTAATAGTATGAAACACACACTTCCAGGCATGTAGACATGGTTCTGATAAATATACAGCTTGAGCATTCCTCATCTGAAAACCCCAAGTCTGAAATACTGCAAAGCCCAAAACAGTTTAGGGTGCCCATATGACACTGCAAGTGGAAAATTCCACACCTAGCATCACGAGATGGCTTTCAGTCAAAATGCGGATGCACTGAAAATATTCTGTAAAATTACCACCAAATTTTGGTTAAAGCTGTATATGAAATATAAATGAAATTTGCCTGTGAACTTGGGTACCATGATTAATATTCTTGTGTGAGACAGGCTGGAATTTTTTCCAACATTCTACTCGTTCTTCTTTCCCCAGTCTTTACAGCAAGAGATCATTTGGTAAACCGGGGAACAGCGACAGCTTTGATAACATAAAAGCATCAAACCTGGGCCAGGGATGTAGTTCACCGGCACAGACCTGCCTGGCAAGTGCGAGGCCCTGAGTTCTAGTAGCACAGAATGCTGTCATGTTTGAAAGATGGTAATCCTGGAGTTAGACTGAATCTTGATTTTTTTTCTTTATAAAACTGGGTTGTTCTGCCTATAAAATATGAATTATGTTTTATAATTGAATACAAATCTCTTAGAGCTTTGCTAAAAAATAGCAGAATTATGTTACTATTGATATGGGCAAAAAGAGTCTCCCATCTTTCCTTGAAGATGTTTTACTGTGAAAATTTTGATGGACCCGAAAACTTATTATAGAAACCAATAGCATTTCAAGTATCTGCTCTCCTCTCTAGGCAGAGCTGAGAGCCTGTGTGGAAGGTGGCCGCGAACCTGGGCTATCCTAAGGGAGGAGAAGGAGGAAGATCAAAGAGGTAAAGAATTCTCAAATAGGATCATGAATGTGGAATTGAAAATCTCTTTTGACTTTCATGATTCAATTTTAGAAAGAAAATAGCTTGGTAAAATAATTTTAGATAATTTTAGAGGACTACACTTTGTGGAATCTGATTTGAGCCCATCATGGCTCCTGAAGTGTCTACACTCGAAGCTGTGCTTCCAATTGGTGCAAAAAAATGTATAAAAAATGATATGTAAAAAAATGGCTGGTGGGCTAGTGATTTAGTTCAGTGGCATAGAGCCTGCTTGGCAAGCATGAGGTCCTGAGTTCGATTCCGGTAAAACCCCTCTAAAAAAAACAGAGAAAAAAATGGAGGCTGGTATGGAGGAATCATGAATCAAATTTCTTAGATCTTTGCTAAAAAATAGCAGATTTATGTTATTCTTGATATTAGCAAAAAGAAGCTCCCATCTTAGAATCTTCCAGATCATGGTTCTTGCATCTGTGCTATGTTTCTTCCCCCCTCAGGTTAGTGCCAAGTAAGTGAAGTTTGAGGGAAATACTCCTGATTTCTCTTTCTTGTTGCTGAGAAGTGCCATACAAAACTGTAACAGATTCCATACAGCTAAAGAAAGAAATATGAACTAATTATTGGGATTAGAATTAAATGTGCAAAGTTTTCATGTTTTCAAACTTGCTACCTGAAAATCTTTTCCTGCAGGCTGTAGGCTCCAAGACCCTGTGTCTCAGTCTCATTTCATAAATCCTTAGCCATTAGTTACTAAAACAACCACCTTGGGATGCCCTAAGACTCAATCCTTTTCTTTTCTAAGTTTCCCATTCTACTGAAGCTCTCCTTCACCATGCTTCTCTCAAACTCTGCCTCATGTGTCCCTAGCAGTCTTGATTCTTCGGGAATCTCCCAGAAAGAGGATGTGTTAACACTTCCACACCCACTTCTCCTTCTGGGCACTCACCGCTCTGCTGTGAGTCCCTGCTCTGAGCTGTTACTTGGATCACAGATTCTTCCCTTGGCTTTGGAATGAATGACCACATCTTCATCTTATGGAGGGAATAGCGTGTTATTGTTTTAAAACAAACACTGAATTCCTACCAAGGGACCTTTGCAGTCTTCATAGGATGTGGAGCAGTAGGAGGGATGCTGAGTGCTGGGTAGAGGTGGTAATGTTGTTTCTACTGAATTGGTCTCTTTCAGAAAATTTTATAAAGGGGGCTGGCTTCAATGGCTACTCAACCTATAAGCATTGAATGTGGTCTGTTTGGGGACTTGTTCTCACTCGCATATCTGAATAATAGTCTTGTCCTTGTAGCATCTAACATCTTTAGAAATGGGAGCTAGTGGAAAAGATTAGCAAAAAAAAAAAAAAAAAAAAAAAAAAAAAAAAAAAAAAAAAAAAAAAAAAAAAAAAAAAAAAGAAAGGGAAATGAGAGTTGAGTACATACAATGTGTATGATTGTCTGTAATTGTGGGAGATAATCAGATTTACAAAATTGGTGCAAAGATTTCTTAAGTTAGCATTAAAATATCTTCACTTACAGAAATTTTATTAGTGAATCTGTAAAGAAAAAAATGAATCAATTATAGTGAAACCTTAGATTGTAGTTTATTCTGTAAGTGTTCTGCAAGATAAGCAAACATCTCTAATAAACTTTAACTTAATAAATGAACAATGTCTTGTAATATGAGCAGTACATGATGCCAAATATCACGTGATCACAACTGAGCCAGTGGCCCTTCTCCCCGCTTCCCCCACTGTAGGATTATGGGTGATCATTTCCCAACTACAAGAGGTTATGGAGGAGATCTCGCCTGCAGAGGAGGAGGAGGAGTAAAAGGCAGAAGAATCACTCACTTCAAATGAGATTAGGGAGATGTGTAAAAAGTGGAAAACAGTGCAAAATTTTGTGGAAAACATCCCTCAAATAAGGCTATTGCAGTACAAAGGATAAATTTGTTTAATGACAGTGCAATGTTATATGTTGGAAAAATTTTCAGAAGAAGGCAAAAACAAGTATTATGGGATAGTTTGTTGTTAAAATTGCACAAAAAGAAAAAGATTGCCCTGCGCCAACGGATAGCAGGGATTCTGTTAGTGACAGTGAAAATTGCCCCGAACCATACTCCTATTCTCCTGTCTCTCTCGTGGAGGTCTTCAGTGGTAAGTGCAGGTTAATTTGCTTATTTTTCTTTATATTTTGTATTTTCTTTATTATTTTGTATAGCATTACACTATTGTAATCATTTTTATGTGAGTATTTTTGGGTTATGGGATGCACTATGTGCATTTCCATTATTTCTTATGGGGAAATTGGCTTTGATACACAAGGGCTTTGGATTACAAGCATGTTTCTGGAAAAAAAATCATGCTCACAAACCAAGGTTTTACTGTATTTACTAAAGAAAGCATAAAAAGCACTCTTCTTACTTTTATGAAAAAATAAAATTTTATAACAGAATAATTAGAGAATAACAATAGTTAATATAATCTTTAAAAAATGGCCAGAATGTTACTCAGTGTAGGAGCCAAAGGCAGAACAGATTCTCTCTTACAAAGAAGAAACAGATAGTAGCACACAACTTTCTTTTCAGTGAATTAAGAGAAACTAGTAGTACAAATGAAACAAATATTAAAATACTTTTGAAGCTATGGAACAGGTAATTTAGGGAATTATTTGAACTTTTTCCTACTTCCTATTTGTCTTCTATTTGGTCTCTCTCTCTCTCTATTTTTTTTTTTTTTTCTGTCTTTTTGGGACAAGATCTCTCTATGCAGTTCAGGCTGGCCCTTGAGCTCATTTTGTAGCCCAGCCTGGCCTTAAACTTGCAACGATCCTTCTGCTTCAGCTTCCTGAGTGCTAGGATTACAGGCATGCACCACCACATCTGGATTCTCCATATATAGTTTATATATAAAGTATGTATATAAACTATAGTACTATAGTTTATAGCATATAAACTATATACTATATAGTTTACTGTATACTATATAGTGTTATAGTTTATAGTACATAAACTATGTACACTATAGCTTACAATATATATAGTTTCTCATATAAGAGAAAGTATGTGATATTTAATCTTATGTGTCTGACTTATTTCACCTAACATTATGTTCTCAAATTGCATCCATTTGCCTATGAATGCTTAAAGTTTATTTTTCTTTATGGCGGAGAAGTACTCCATTGTGTATAAATACCATACTTCCTGTATCCATTCATCTGTTAATGAAAGTACATGCTGTTTCCAAGATCTAGTTATTATAAACTGGGCTGCTAGAAACATGGGTGGGGTATGCATGATCTTTTTTGTATGATAAATTTAACTCTCCTGAGTGGGTACCTGAAAGGGAGCTAGCTGGGTCAAATGGAATTCCTTTTTTTAGGTTTTGGAGAAATCTCCACACTGATTTCCCTAGTGGTACTAGTTTACACTCTCACCAACAATGTAGAAGAGTTCCTGTCTCACCACATTCTCATCAGCATTTGTTATTAACTGGTTTTCTTATGATAGTCATTCTTTCCAGAGTAAGATGGTACCTCACTGTAGTTGGCCAATTTTTGACTAAGTGTTTGTTTTGGGAAGTCTAATTGTTTTGAATTTTAAAATATATTCTAGATGTTAGTTCTCTGCCCATGGAATAGCTGGCAAAGTTTTCTCCAATTATATAGATGGTTGTTTCTTTTGCTGTACTGAAGCTTTTTAATTTGATGTGATCCCATTCGTTGATTTTCAATATTATTTCTTGTGCTATTGGGGTTCTGTTCAGAAAGTTCTTGCCTATGCCTATGCCTTCAACAGTTTTACATATTTTGTCTTCTAAAAGATTAAGCATTTCTAGTTTAACATTTAAATCTTTGATCCATGGTAAGATGTATGGGTTTAGACTCAGTCTTCTGAATGTGGATATATAATTTTCCCAGTACCATTTATTAAAAAGGCCATCTTTCTTCTAGTGTATATTTTGGCCCATTGTCAAAGATGAAATAGATGAATGTGCCTGTTTCTGCTTCTGCTGTTCCGTTCCATTGATCTGTATGCCTGTTTTTGTACCATTGCCATGGTGTTTTAATCACAGTAGCTTTGTAATATAACTTCAAATTAGGGATTGTTATGCCTCAGGCTTTGCTATTCTTACCCAGTAGTGCTTTTGCTATTTTGGTCTCTGCTGGTTCCATATGAATTTCGCTATTACCTGTGAGAAATGCTGTTGGTATTTTGATTGGGACTGTGTTAAATCTGTATATCAGTTTTGGAAGTATAGCAATTTTCATTATATTGTCTCTGTCTGTCCAGGGTAGGAGATAGCTATTCATTTTCTGACATCCTCCTTGGTTTACTTTTTCAGTGTGATGTGATTTTTATTGCAGAAATCTTTCACTTTCTTGGTTTGGTCCTAAGTGTTTAACTTTTGTTGATTTTTGTTTTCCTAATTTCTTTCCCAGTGAGTTCACTATTAATGTGTAGGAACACTATTGACCTTTGTGTATTTATTTTGTATCCTGCTACACTGCTGAATTTGAATATCGATTCTAGGTGTCTTTTGGTGGAGTTTCTAGGATCTTGTAAGGAAAGGATCATGTCATCTCCACATAATGATACTTTGATTCTTTGATTTTTATCCTTTCCTATATGTATCCTAATCTTCTGCCTGATTGCTCTGGCTAATGTTGAACAGGAGTGGTAATAGTGGATATCCTTGTTTTGTTCCTCATTTAGAGAGAAAACTTTCAGGTTTTCCCTGTTTAATAGGATATTGTCAATCGATTTATCATCAACAGTTTTTATTAGATAGAGATGAAGTCCTTCTACATTTATTTTCTTCAGGGTTTTTTTCATCATGAATGGATGTTGGACTTTGTCAAAGGCTTTTTCTACATCTTTTGAGATAATCATTTGATTTGTGGCCCTGCTTCTGTATTACATTTATTGATTTATGTGTACTCTATATTAAATTTTCCCAGTTTAAACTGTTGTGTGTGACATTCCTGACTGAGTTCATGCAGATCCAGACTTGGTCATGGGAGTGGTACCAGGAGACAGATACACAATGACTGGGTGTTGAGATTAGTTTAGTTATGACTCCTGGAAGTGCTGAGGTCTTCAGCAGCAAAGGAGATGCTAGTGATTCATAACATGTAGGTCCCAATTCATCCTAACTCTTTATGACTTGCAGATTCCAATTGATCAAGCTTTCTGTGACTGAGTGTGATGGAGTACCAACTTAGGCACATACCTTGGTATATTGCACTTGACTTTTATGGAAGCAGTGATGACTAACAATGATGTCTCACAAAAACAATATCAAAGGGATATCTAAATAGGTAAGTACTTATGTCCTCTGTTGTACATTATGTCGTACATCCTCTCTACGGGTTCTGTTTATAATAGCCCTGAGTCAAGCTCCCACATTCATCTGCCATCATATCCATTTTCTTCCTTTTTCAATGATTCTGAAACAACAAGCCAGACATCCCTGAAAACTTGAGTCGCCTCACAGAGGGATGCTGGGAAGATATACTGTTTAAGTGGGTATATGGACTGCTCTGTTTTAATCCATCCAGAGCGTCACTTTTCTAAGGATCACTATCGTGACTGTCTTTCATTTCACACTGTTGGTGTCGTTGTTTCACTTAGTGGTCCTTGTGCAAGGTGGCGACCTCTTCTACCTTGTGAGGAAGCTTAGCTAATCAGCACTTATTAATTAGTCACTGATAGATAGGTACTACATACTAACAACTGTTTTCCTTAAGTGATGGCAGTGCTAATTGGGAGGACATAAGGAGTCCCTCCCCAATTACAAAGAAACACTGCTTCCTTCCTCTGTAGCTGATCTGGTACAGATGAGGGGCCACCAAGGGAAAGCTAGGACAGGCACAAGACAACAAGGTCTAATTTATTTTTTGCCTGCTTTTAAGGAGTTGTTTAATTAATATGGGATCAGCACATTTGAAGTCTCGAACAGATGCAAACACACCCTTGTAACCAGCTGTGTAATTGACCTCAATGGAACAAGCTAGGGCCAAGCGTACAGACTTCCTTTATCACCTGTTCACCTCCAACCTGTGGTTGGAAAAGACCTGTTCATTTTAGTGCCAGCTTCCCAAGTCTGTGTGGAAGGCTTTTAACATGGGATAAGTTGAAATTCTGGGTCACTGAGAAAACACTGATCACTGGGTTCATTTCTACTTACTACACACTGGACACAATTGCCTATCCCTTTGGTTTCTTTTTGCTGCCTTCTGCCTTATGGTTTGTATCTAGATGTCCCCCCCCCAAAGCCTCATGTTGTCATAGGTGAGATTTTTCAGAGGTGGCTGGATCTAGAGTGTGTGATGCTGACATTGATTCATGGTGCAATGCTAGGATCAAGGGCATTAGGATAAAGGGTGTGAGTGCTACCTCCCTAAGTAGCCTGGTATTATGGCTTGTGTCTGCATGTCCCCGCAGATCCTCATGCAGTCATGGGGCGGGCTTCTAGGATTTGTGATTGGTCCATGCAGGGATTATGGGTGTGAGTGTTACACCTGCCCTGGGGCAGGTAGTTTGTATACAATGTAAGGGAGGGAAAGAGGCTGCTTGCTGTCATTCTTCCCTTTTGCTCTTGTTTTTTTTTTTTTTTCTGTGTTCCATTGCTGTGAATGTTTGCCTTCTGCCATGTGCCACTCTGCCTTGGAACCAGCCCAGTATGGACTGAAACCTCCACAAACTGTGAGCTAAATAAACCTTTCCTTCCTTAATTTTGGGTGTCAGGTATTTTGTCCCAGCAATGAGAGGAAGTAACTGAGACATATGGGTAAGATATAAGGGATATATCTTTTGCTGTGGTTGTCCCTTGTTTTCATGCTTGCCTTGCTACCTTCTGCCTGCCATGAACTGTTTCTTCTCTGCAATGCCCCTCTGCCATGTACCCTGCCTTGGAGCCAGGCGATTATAGACTAAAACCCCTAAAAACTGTGAGCTAAATAAACTTTTCATCCTTTAACTTTGGGTGTTGAGTGTTTTGTCTCAGCAAAAGGAAAATCAACTAACACACCTTTCTAAAAATTTGGGGATCTTGTAGATGTTGTACATGACTGTGGTTAGATAGGTCTCTAGGTTCTAATCTCAAGAGTAAAAGAAATCCAGAGCTGCAGGAATAGTAGGAGCTTCAGGAACTGTCCTCTGGTTCAGAGGGTGGCAAACTACTATACGGAGCTATGTCAACCTGTGACCTATTTTTGTAAATAAAGTTTTATTAGAATACAGCCACACTCATTATCTCTGTACAGTCCATGCTGCTTTCATGCTTCATGGGAGAGGTGAGTAGCTGAGTCAGAGATGATATAATGGTCAAAGCTGAAACTGTTGCCTTCCTGGCTCTATTCTGAGAAAGTGTGCTGGCCCTTGGGAACAAGAGTCCAGTCCATTGTGTATTTTTCAGATTTTTTTGTAAGGGTGTACACATCATTCTTTTAAAAAAGTGTTTTCTTCATTTACAATTTGGGTTTCTCATGTAAGAGAAACTAAGTGTTATTTAAGCTTGCATGTAGATCTTTCTCTAATGAGAAGGGAATCAAGAGATGGAAGAGTGGGAGGGACAAGAGGAAATGGGGATGAAAAAAGGATTCAGAGTGTTATGTGCATGCACCAGCTCCGCACAAGGACTGTAAACACTGTGTACTGCAAACGTGTACTAATAAAAGTAAATAAATTTTTAAAAAGTGTTTTCAAGGAATCCATAGCCTAGTGGTGTACCAGAATACCCATAATGTGTATAAATTCCTTCTATATTAAAATTTTTTCCTTATATAAGATCCAATTTTTTAAAAAATTGCTCCTGAATACTTTTTATTTTCTTGAATAGTAGATTGGGATAAAGACTTAGGTCTGATTTCCCCATAATTGCTATCATAGTGCCTCGCTCCAATGTGTCATGTATTTATTCATTTACCAGCTTACTACAGTGTAAACTCCACAAAACAGGACCTTTACATGTCTTTATTGATAGAAACTGAGACTCCACATGGAACCAGACCAGACCTTCTGACACGAGAGAAGTCTTTATTGGGGGATGGACAGAGTAGCAGGCTACCTAGCGGACCAAGGTAGCCCCGAGCTGAGGAAAACGTGGGCCTTTAAGCTCTTTTTTCTGGCGGGGGTGGGGTGGGGTGAGGAGATGTCCCTGGGCCAGAACAGGCCGAGCCCTGAGCGGCCGGGAGGGCGTCCAGGCCAGAAGCCTGAACGGCAGGAGTTGCCCAGGTCAGAACGACCCGAGCAGGTGAACTGCCAGAGCAAAATGAGGGCGGGGGTAGCTTTTGTGGCCGAGGGGAACTGAAGTGGAACAGGTAAGGGAACGAGAGAAATATTGAGAGTTAAAGTTTTCCCATGAGGGGGGTGAGGCTGGCTGCCTTGTGACTTACCATTTATGTATTTGCACAGCCTAGAACCTAGAATATACTTGATGTGCAGTAGTAAATACTGTCTCTTACGGACTTTAAGAAACCATGAGTTGTAAGTTGTATCATTATTTTATATGCTGGTAAAAAGTTAAAAGCACTGCCAATTAATGTATATAATACATACTAAGATATTTATTAAAATGTGCATCTTTATTTCAATTATTAAAATTTTAAGTAATACAAACTTTAAAGCCACAGCAAAGGGTCAGCGTCAAGTGAGCAGGAGAGCTGATAATCTTATAGCAACGATGTTCAAGGCTAAAAGTTGATCTTACACCAACTCCATAGATGTGTTAGGTAGTTAGTGTATGTCATGTTCTGTCGGGTGTTAGTAATCTTTTCTTTACTGTAGTGAAATGTCCTGGGCAGGATACTTGATAGAGAAAAGATGCTTATTTAGCTAAGAGTTTTGGGTGTTGGGAACCCGAACACCAGGGACAAAGATCTCCTTAGCTGTATCACTTTGTGGTGACAGTGTCTGTGTATCTGTATGTGGTCTCTCTGCATCTCCTTATAAAGCCATAAGGATTCAGTGGTGCCACACTAATGTGATCTAATGAAGTCCCTTCCCACAGGTCGCACTCCTAAATACCATAGTCAGGTTAGATTTCCACCCTCCTAACACCACTGGAGATTCAACTTCTGTATGAATTCAGGGGGACAAAGCATATTCCAACCAGCATGGCCCTCCATGACCATACTACTCGGGAAACACGTCCCCCATGCTGTAGAAACAGAGTCTGATGTTGCAGTTTAGAACTTAATTATATATTGCCTTTTATCGATCGCCATTGTTTTTAGTAAAGTAGAACTCTGCTCTCCACAACTAAATTGTAAACCCTTTGAGCATAGGAACTGTCTTTTAAAAAGTTATGTATTCTTCCCAGTGTTTTTCCTTTCCATTACTCAGAAAAGAGAACATGGCAGTGTAAGGCCTTGTAGAGTTGAATAGGAAGTACAGAGAAAATGTAAGAATGCCTTCATGCAGATGGATAAGAAGCCAGCGAAGATGAGGAGCCTGAGCAAATGTGCGAGAAAAGGTAAAGTAATGATAAGACAATGGATGATACTTGGATCCAGAAGATGCTGGTGTGTCTGTTTCCACAGCCCTGGGGCAGGGAAAGGCTTCTAAGGGCAGAGAAAAGGTCCCGATCTGGGTACAGGGACCGGAGGAAGTCAGGTCTGCCCCGCTTCTCCTCCCCTTGCTACTTGTCCTCCTCATATCCATTCCCATCTTCTTTCCTCAGCTGTCCAGGCCTTTGATAGGTAGGTCTGTCTTAGTAAGACATCTCTCTTTCTAAATCTCGACCTATTCTGGGTGTTACGAGGGGACAGAACTGGTAATGTAGCAAAGAAGGATCCTGTAAAATACCGATCATTTCTTTTTTGTATCTGCTGTGATTACAGAATACCTTTTATTTAACCACTGTTACCTTCCTTAAAGATCTTAGATGCTTGTGAGTATCTCAGAGGCATGAACTAGCAAAGCTGTCAGGCAAATTTGGATCTCTCTGTACCCAGAAACCCAGCCTTACTTTTCCTTTCACACTGCCTTTCAATAGAGCAGATTGACTTCTGGTTATGAAAAGGTCATGCTTGTGTGTATTCCCATACTTACTATCTAGATATTTTTCAAAAGTTAAAGACATTTTTCTAAGATGTAGGACATTTTTAATATGTTAAATTACACAGTTAATATGTGTTTGGAGGAAAAACTGAAAATAGGGTTAAGTAAAATGAAGACGATGAAAGTTTATGCATCATTCTATGTGCCCTGACTTTAAAATTCACTGGGATGTAAAAAAAAAATCCAATTTCCTTTCAATGAAAAGGAGTTTAAGTAAGAAAACACACACCCTTATTCAGAGAAAAATGCTTAGATACAGACTAATAGGTCAGTGGCATCGGATTTCATCCTTGGGTCAGTGTGTTAGCTTTAGGCCTTCTTGGGTGAGATCTGTGGTTTATTTTCTTTCCTAATGAACAAATGGACTAAATGATCAGGTTTAATTATAACGAGTATCCCTTTCTGTTTGTACATCACTGCAGACCTAATTGTAGGCTGGCGGGCCTGCTGTGGCCTAAGTGGTCATTAGCTTGCTGATAACGGCCTGTTCTTGTCAACAAGGCCTCATTAACCATTGTTTTTCAGCTAAATGGTTGTAAGGGTTTGAACTTGTGATTGAGGATGCACTGGCTCACGGGGGCTAAGAGACACTTGGGCTTTTAATTCTACAGCCAAACTCAGGGGCCCTGGGCTGAGGCAAGTGATGGGATCCAGGGATGAGCTGCCCTTGTGCTGCAGCACATGGATGTAAAGTTCCTATAGGAATGGGACCCGTAGGTTAGTAATCTGGGGTCTGAGATTCTCGCCCCAGCTCTGTAGCTCTGTGGGACTTCAGGGTAGTCAATTTTTTCTGTTCCTCATTTTCCTCCCTGGACAATAAGAAGGCTTTACTGAATTATTGGCGATATAACTTTTTGCTGTGAAATTAATTTTGCCTGCTGTTGTGCAATGTGCTTTTCTGATATTAGTGATTTTTTCTTCTTAGGTCTTACACTAGAGGGCAGTGGTGCCTTAGTAAATAAACTAGGAATCCTCGGGGTACAGCCTTCTGCAGAAAGTCACAGGCATTTGGATGAGGAAGGGACTTTTATAGATGCTTCCTTCAAAATACAGGAGGCTGCTCTTCTGTGCCCCCATTGGTACTCAGCAATATTTCCATTGGGAGCTTTGCTGCTTCGCAAGGTGACCTTGCTGCTTATTAGTTTTAGTTATTGGAATGTTCTCCCTTCAATGAAAGAATATGCTCACCTATGTCTTTTACTCACTAGTTCTGCAGCACTGCAGGAGAGTGTGCTGCCTGGCTCATAATGGTATCCCAAATATGTTATAGAATTGTACTGCAAAATAATTGTACTTTCCATTTGTTGGCAATTGGTAATCAGAGACTAAATTTACTGAGTGTGTCAGGCACTCTACAAGCTTGTCTTATACTACTACATTTATTCTTTTTGATAAAGTTGAAGGGAGATTTCATTTTTATTTATCTGTGTTTTACTGACACTCAGACCAAAGCCGCATATCTAAGACACAGAGAAAGCGAGATTTGAACCTAGGTCTGTTTGAGTAAAACTCCCTGCTGTTGTCTACAACACAACACCTCCTTTCATAGCTGGGGAGTCTTGAGAGCCAGAGAAGGTAAACTACCTGCTTCTGATCACATAGCTGAATAGGAGCAGAGAGGAATTTGGTTCTAGAGCTTGAGTGAACACATTCAGGTGTTCTTTGTGTGCTTCAGCACTGCTGTCACTGACTGCCCAAGCTCCTGTTTCCTATATATGAAATGTTCCCACTTCCCGCCATCATTATTCCAATGCTTTCCTTCCTATTCTGTTGCGTTCTCTGAACCTGCTTTTCGTCTGCAGTATGCTTTATAAACTACAAACCTCAGAAGTCAAGACAGAGTTCTGTCTGAACAGGACAGAGAAGGCTGAGATTGTACTTCCTGTCACTGGGACTTCATTTTCTATTAGCATTGTGTAAGCTTGCATTAGTATTTTCATATAATGTTGGCTCTTTTCAAGCATAAGGTCAACAATACTCCTTGTTCCTTCTAATTTTATTTTAATTTGCATAAAATGAACAGGACAAAGTGATCCTATTATGGTTTTATGATTAAAAGGCAAATCTTCCTGATTGGATGAGGGAACTTCCTAGATAGACAAGAGCAAACAGGCCTCTTAAGATATTTAAGGGCATAAATGTGAAAATATTTGACTTTCTGGAATGATAATTGGATTTATGTTCTAAGTCAATGCTCAGTTTCCATGTTTGTTTGTTTTCTATCAGAAATGCTTGCTTCTGGTGTGTAGTGGACCATTTTCATGATTTCCTTCCTGCTCATTATTTTTTTTTCATAGTATGACCTTGGCAGTCCTTTAAGGGAGGCTGCGCACAGTCCAGGAGGGTCCACTGACCAAGCGGTCCTTGCTTTTCTAGTCCAGAAGGGCAGGCAAAGCAGTGCCCTCCACACCAGCACTGGGGACCCTGGTTCCTGTGTGGAAGGAGGTACAGCAGTAGACGCTATTCATCTTGAGGACTCTAGTTCCCTAGCAGTCTGTCCATTGGATCCTCTTGTCAACTCTTGTGGCCTGAGTCTTCAAAATTGCCTTTGATTTGTGAGCTGCTTACCATGTCAGTCCAATAACAGAGCTGGTATTCCTTTGTATTCACGGGAGATTTAGACATCAAAATCTGTGAACACTCAAGTCCCTTACATAAAATGGTACAGTATTTGCATATAATCCATACTTATCCTTCTGTATGCCTAAAATCATCTCTAGATTGTATATAATATCACAGATAATGTAAATGCTATATAAATGGTTGTTATATTATTTTGTCTAGGGAATGATGATAAGAAGTCTGTGAATGTTCAGTACACATTTTTTTTCCAGAGATGGTTGATCTGTGGTTGGTTGAAGTAATGCATTCAGAACTTGCAGATGCAGTGTGCTAGTTGTTTGTGTATGTCTGTGTATGTGTGTGTTTGTGTGTGTGTGTATTTGTAACTTTTAGAATCAGAATCAATTTCTGATAATTACAACTGAAACAATCTTCACTCATACACTGACCTTTGGAATATATGTACTGTTTTTGAAAGAGCTATATTAGAAAATTCTGTCTCATGATGCAACAGAATAGCTAATTTATCCAACAGAGTTTGTCAGTCTAATTTCGTATCTACTATAGAATATTTTTGACACATTTTAAAGACTATAATTTTAAAAATATGTTTTATATAACTAATGCAAAAAATTTTGAAATTAGAAAAATTTTGTAATTTGGCTCCACTAAAGGCAATTGCTAGTCAATAAAAATCAATGTTGATATTCAATGTCGAATTTTTCAGAATGCAAATCATTTACTGTTTATAAATTTAAAACTGAGTGAATTTAATTTTTTCCCAAAGAGAAATATTTTCATGTTTTCAGTTAAATACTAATGCATTTTTGAAACCTACAAACGCATAAATTTTTTGCAGTAGTATATACTTACTTTAGGCAGTGTTTTCTATACCATAAGCATAAGCCTGCAGAGCAACAGGAGCTTTTCAATTCTGTTTCTTTTACTGTGTTCTCATGTACACACTAAGCATCTCTTCTTTGTGGTAAAATTTCATATTCATTCTTAATTTCTTTCCTGACTTTCTGAGCTTCAAATTTCCATTCTCGTCTTTTTGCAAGAAATGCCTACTGTGTTGTCCTAAGGGCAAGTACAGTTTGATGTGATAGGCTCAAATCAAATTATTTCTCTCCCAGGGCAGGTTTGAGAATACTGATTGCTGCATCATCTTCTCTTTGGCGGGTGGTCCGGGGTGGGAATTTTCTCTGGTTTCAGTACAAAAAAGGGAGCTTTTCCCAAGTCGCCGATTAGCTCAGCTTGCACAGACCCCTGGAATTTGAGGGGTGGGGGTTGTGATCACAAGAAAGATTTGAGCTAAAATCACGGAGCGCTTTGGCTCACGCATGATTCCGTCTTACGTTTCTACCCGTATTTTCCCTGACCTCATTGTTTCTTTCCCGCCCTCTTTCCCCTGCTTTTAAAATTTCATATCATTTTACCTTCCTGCAGTATGGCACTTTTGGAAGCTTTTACAAATTCTTTTTAAATTAAGCAGTGGTATAAGTGTATAAAAGCCAACGTGTAGGTCCGCCCTGTTTTTCCAGCCGTGTCTCCTCCTGCTTTGCCTATTCATCCCTTTGCTAAGTCATCTTTAACCTGTCTGCCTCTGAGGCATAAAACTTGAGAAACTTTAAAACTTTCTATTTCTTATTTCCTGCATCTAGATAGGCCTCAGAAATTGCACATCAGTTACATCTCTTAGAACTGGGAAGAAAGGGGAGGGTAATATCAACTGTCTGGAGGATTCGGGGGCAGAATTTGAATCCTGCCACCCTCAGAGTACTGATCTTTTGATAAAATCAGCTACTTGTATCTTCCATTGTTCTATCTTTTATTTTCTTATTATGATTATCTTGCCTGGATTAACTTTTCATTATCAATCACCTGATAATACAGATGGTCATATAGTTCATTTCCTTGTCTTTAGATCAGAGATTCTCAAACTTCTACGCATTGACTATCCCTGGAGGACATGTAACAGATTTCTGGGGCCCGCTTCTAAAGTTTCTGATTTAGTAGTGGCATGAGAATGTGCATTTCTGACATGTTGCCTGTGCTGTTGCTGCTGGTGCCGGTCTGGGGGACACAGTTTGAGAACCACTGCTCTCGACTGCAGCCCGCATCCAGGCGATGGCTCACTGCTAGGGTGCAGCTCTTTGTGGGGCCGCACCTTTTCTCAAAGGTCTTCATGAATCCCTCATTTCTCACTGAGTTTAGTTCCACCTTCCAAATGCCATGCCTACTATTCAAGATCTTGAATAATGTAAACAGCAACTCTCTCTTTCATTTTCTGCTGTTTCTCCCCAATCCTGTCGTACTTTTCTCTTCCTTCTCCCATTTCTACTCATCAGTGATCAACTTGTCCTCCAAGGCTCTACTCAAATGGCGCCCATTTTGTGATGACTTGCCTGATTGACATTCCCAGCTGTGAAGGCAGAGATATTCCTTTTGAATTCTCTTACGGGGTTTACACCACAATGCTTTTAATTATTAGCATAGTTATTTTAATCTTTTCTACTGAAAATTCCAAACTGAGGAGCAAGAAGCTCAGGGTTTATCATTTGTATTTCACATGGAAAATATTCTTGAGTTCATTTTAGTAGCTATTATATACAGGTTTTGAGGTTGGGAACATAAAAGTTAAACATTGTAGAGAAACACTAGTAGAATCTTTCTGAGCTCACATTCTTTTTGGTAAAAACAATGGCATTGTTCACTTTCGCTAAAAGAAATGAAATATTTCACAAAACATGAAATAAGCAATTAAGACATAAAAACTCCAGATGATCTCATCATACCACAGGATTTCAATTGAACAGTAATTTTTATTTCCTTTTGATTATTGCCAAGATTTATTAATTAAATGTTATGGCCAGTTTATGGACCAAATTATGTAGATGACAACCCATCATTGACGTGCATCCTACATTTGCCAATTTATAAATATGATATTTTTATATAGAAAAATGAATATTTAAAATTGGCTGAAAAATAAACTTTAGATAAAGGAGTTTTCTATCATGTATATTTAGAGAATCCTAGACTAATCTATGTTAAATCTTACTGAACTGTAGGACTTTTCAGATCCATATGTGCCAGTGTGTTTTAGGAATCTTCAAAGGGGTCGTAATATTTAACACGTCTTCAGTTTGGTCACATAATATCTAATAAATATCTTTAAACATTTGTCCTCAGTCTTTTTTATTTTAATTTTTACTTTTGAGACAGAGTCTAAATTGCTAATTTGTCTGGGCTGGACATGAACTCATCAGAGTGCTGGGATAAGAGTCATGCGCCCCATGCCTGACTTAATTATTTTTTAAAATTTTGCAGATCAGTGCACAATGTTAACTTCTTCTGGCCCACACTTTGGGCAGTTAGGTAAGAAACTCTGTGCATTTGCAGTCACGGTTGCAGCAGCTGGAAGTACATATGCGAGTGGACTCAGTAAGCATTACCTGTGCATATACCTTCGCTCAGGGGTGAAAGTGAGACCCACTGTAACATCTCAGAGAACCCATTCTGATTTTACATTTTTCTCTGTTGCCTCCGAGTTGCTGACCAAGAGCGTTGTTGAGTTTGGGCTGTGGAGGTTGCCAGACAAAATCCCAGCTGGCTATTTCATTTCTCTTCCATCGTTGGCTCTGTTGCCAGATCCAGATTCTGTTCAACCTCATGTCTGAGCTGATCCAGACACTAGACAGAGCTCCTGCAAGGTGTCTCCTTTTACAAGTCTTTCTGGAAAATACCATGTTATTTTTATTCATAGTAATTTAAAGCCAGCTACCAAAATTTCTGGTTATTATAAGAGGTTCCATCAAGAACTGGAAACTACTCTGCCCTGTACTTTCTTGGTGAGGACCTGACAGGGCTGTTCCTGATATTACCTGCATTTCTTCGTGGAGGTGGTAGGGAGTGACTGTGTGGACTGACATCAGTAGAGTAACGTGTGTCTCTTGCTAGTCTTTTGCTGTGTGTTTTCTGAATGATTATTGACTCTACACCTTATATCATTTTAGCTCTTTTCTGACTACCAACAAGTAGAGTGATGCTTTTATATATGTTGTGAGCCTTTGATTAAAAGGGCGGAGCTGTGTAAAATTTCTTTGATATCTGTACCTTCAACCAATCCGTTAGCAGAACTATCTCTTCTCACTTTTTAATCTACCAGGATCCCCTTGGATATTGACTTGCTTCCAGTTTGGGTGTGGGGATTTATGTTACACTTATGTTTAAAGAAATACCGTATAGTGAAATAATTTTGGACTATTTGTTGTCTGACTACTCAGGAATGATGTATAAGGGGAGCATCCCTAATCTGAACATTCAAAATCTGAAATGCTCTAAAAATCTAAAAGTTTGTTGAGTGTCAGAAGAATGCCATTAGTGGAAAGTTCCAGACCCTGACCTCATGGACAGGTTGCAGTCAGAATTTGCACTAAATGTATGTGCAAAACAACCTTCAGATTATAAAACTTAAATTTATGTTTAGTCTTGGGTTCCACCCCCAAAATATCTCATCAGGTGTAAGCAAATATTTCAAAATCTAATATCTAAAACACTTCTAGTCCCAAGCATTTTAGAAAAGGGATATGCAACCTGTACTACCTCTTTCAAAAAATGTTGACTCACGATATTTCCATACATATCTTTTTGTTCTTAATTTTGTGTGTTGTTGGACTCCAAGGTTTTCTTCACCCAGGTATCCAGATTACTACCACGTTGGGTTCATTTGTCTTAGCTATTGAGCTAAGGAACATTCTCTAGAGACTTAATATTATTTCTTTTGGTTTAGAGATGAAGTTCTCTTTCCTTTATGTTCTAACCGCTTTCACTCACTGTCTTATTGATTCATCTGTGAAGTATAGAGGTTAAGGGTCTAGTGTGGACACTTTGCTTACATTTGATGCAAAACAACCAACTATTTTTGAGATGAGCATAGAGGAGTGTCACAGCTACAATATGAGGTTTAAGACTGAGCAAGTGAGGAAGAAAAATCCAACTGTGTGTGTCTCATTTTCATTTCAGATTTCTGTAAAGTTCGTATGGTTTAACTACTGTCCACCGATCTTAAGATCTCATGCACTTTATTGCCATTTTCTGGGTGTCATTTAATCGGCGTTCACTCTTGGGTCTTAGCCTTGGGGTTCTACGCTTCGCAGCCC
This sequence comes from Dinomys branickii, assembly GCA_004027595.1. NCBI lineage: Eukaryota > Metazoa > Chordata > Mammalia > Rodentia > Dinomyidae > Dinomys > Dinomys branickii. Next base: position 39,189 of record PVLD010014886.1, read on the forward strand.
AGCAACTAATGTGGAGTGTATCAACCTCCTCCTCTATTTATTAGCAATGGTAATACCATAACAAATGCCAACCAATGACTTAAGACTTTTTCTTCACTTTTTAAAAACAGGAATCAAGAGTGAACCTGTGCAAGTGTGGCTTAAATGTTTATGTCTTCGTGATACACATGTGGAAGGAGATGCAGGTGAAAGCGGAGTAATCCCTCCGCGGGAGAAGAGCCACACCTGCTGCTGTCCGGCCTCACCTTGCTGCTGCAGTAACACAGGGGGAGGAAGCCATCTGGGAAGACCCCGTCTAGGGCTGCCTGAGGGTCTTTTCTTCTGCATTGCTGTGAAGGGCAAGAAATGGCTAAACTTACCCTGTCTATAGCTGTCCTAAGAATTTCCTCCCCATCAAAGGAAAAGTACTCCAGGGACGCTACCTGACCTTATACCTACAAGTGTTGGGTTTTGGTTAATCTCTTTGGCATCTTTCCTCATGAAGCCTCTTTCTGCTGTTTTCTTTCTGATTATCTTCTTCGGCAGAAGGAGAAGATGATACTGACCGGGCCTTTCCTGAGTAAATTGTGTTCCTCAAGGGGGAAAACACAGGATGGCCATGGTGCCAAAGCCTTGGTGGGACAGGTGAGGTTCTTTCAAGTTTAAATCACCAAGGAGTGAGACACTCACCCTCTAGAAACTTGAGCTAGCACCACCCATCTTAGATATTCCCCCCAACTGCTGTCACATGGTATGGAAACCCTCTTCTCATGGCTGAAAGTGATTCTAAAGGAAGCACCACTGGGGGAGGAAGATGAGGGGGAGGCCGGGAGGAATGTCCCTGGCCAGGAGGCCGGAGGTGCCCCAGGAAGCTGTTTCCTCTGAATAGTTAAATGGCTGCCTCTCAACTTGCACAATGTCACACTGAATTTGAAACAGGGAACTTTTTATATTTTTCCCCTGATTGTGCTGGCACCTGGCAGATGCCTATTTACCACAGGCATCAATACACATAGTAATCAAAGGAAATCAGAGGCACAGATTAGCAACAGCTGCAAGTCATTAGTGACAGACACGGGAAAGCACAATTCTGCACCCAACTTTGAAATAACCAATATGAGTATTTCAGAGCATGGGGGTTACCGCAGGGCACTCGCTAACACGAGAGCAGTCAAACAATAGCTAGGCTTGTCTCTCAAGAGAGTCCTCCTCTTACAGGTGGCTCCGCACACTCCTACCACACACCAATCAATCACCTGATATTGGTCCATTGAACATCAGCCTTTGCATAGTACAAGTACCGGCCTGATCTTTGGAATAAATGTTACCTGAACTGAGAAACAACCCTTAGCTGGTAGAAACCCCTGTCATCCTCTGTCATGATTTTATTGTAGCAATTTCAGTGTACTTCTGATGACTTCATTATATTATTGACCTGGTTGGCAAGGGGCATAGAGAAGGGAAAATAAGACATTTTCTCATCTTCTTTAATCTCATCCTCTTCCCTCCCCATAATTCTATTTGAAAATCAGCTGTGACTGATAGCTGTTCTTTGGGTAGTTACATATTTTCATTGGCAGCACTAACCCTAGCCTACTCCAAAAAAATACTATTCAATTTTTAGCTTTTTTCCTAATCAATTCATTCAGTGCCTCAGTGGAATACAAGTTGGTCATTTAAAAATTTCTAGCTGTTGCCTGATATGTCCCAAAACAAATTTAGCCAGCATGGGTTTCTATTTTAGACCATCTCTGGAAATGCAGATTTACTGTACAACTGGGTAATGGCTTAGAGATAAACAGACACAGTGAGCTGCTGTCTGATTAGCAGGACTGGCAAAATTTAGCTTTATATACATATATACATATATATATATATATATATATATTGCAATAATTGGACATTGGACCAAAGGATGTAGCTTCAGTTGCTCTCATCACCACACGTGGTCTCTTTCTTTCCTTGATATGGAGGTTGAATCAACTTTTCTTGTCTTAGTAATTTCTTCTTTTCTCCCTGCACTCCTCAAAAATATCTTCTCAAGGTTTATCTAGGCAGTCTTATAATAATTATAATAACTAAAACTTGTTCTGGAGATTAAGATAAGAAATGGGGAAAATGCTGCCTTTGGTCTAGTGCGGAGCCAACCACTAAATATCAGTTCTTTAATAGCAAGTGACATTCTGTTATTTTAGGAGAAAACTTCCAGAGAACGTGGATTCCGTAGGGCACCTGTTACCTTACAGACATTCAGACACCTGTCTTGTTTCTTCAGCTTTCTAAGGAGAGATGATTTTGTACTTAGTTGTATGCATAATCTATAGGTTTAGGGAGATTTCCTTCCTTAGTATCATTTTATAATGGAGCAAAGATGATATTAATTCATAATTTTATTTACTAATGATGCCTAAACTTATTTATTAATGTCTACTCTGTCTCAGAGAACGTTTTAGGCATTGTGGGCATAGCAGGAAAATTAACAAATGACCTATTTATAATGTACTTAACTGACTGTGAGGATTTAAGCATATTACATTTGAGGTGGCACTTTGCTACAATTCTTCACTGTGTTATCTTCCTTTCCTTTCTTTCCCTCCTGTTCCATTTTTCTTCCCATTCTGTATCCTTTCTCTTTTATCTGTATTTTATGATTTAGAGCTTAGAGGGACAAGGGCAGCATGTTGGACACATAGGATTATATGAAATACACATTTCTAGAGAATTAATCTCTACTAGTTAGGCTAAAGCTCCTGTAACAAATAAAGTCCTGGATTTTAGTGACTTAACATATGAAAGTTCATTTCTTGCACATGGAGCAGCCTGCTGAGGATGTTCTCAGTTGGTGGGAGGCTTTCTTCCATGTAATGACTTAAGGACTCAGGGTTCTTCCTTATGTGATCCTGCCAGACCTCAGTGTCTTCTATGTCTAGCAGACACAAAGGACACAGAGGTTAGAGAAGGAAAAGCCATTTCTTAGGTAACTTGGCCTGAAAGAGGCAAATATTATGCCTGCTTGTGCATTATGGGGAGAGCTGCCTCCCTGGCCTTAGTGGGATGAAAGGAGGCTTGAGAACTCCTTAACTTTGGCCTGAAAAGGCATTTCAAGGTGGAATTAATATATCAAAGTAGGAAGATAATTATATGTTATGTACCATGCTAATTTCTGGAGATAAAACTGTCCTTTAGGATGGTGATAGCTATGTAGGTATCCTATCGACCAACATGATACCCATTTACTAAATAGAATCATATGTGGGACAGGTACAGGGACAAATAGCTCACTTTGGGCTGGGCTCAGAAGAGAAGAATGAAATTAAGGTCTTACAGAGCTTCACTGAGTGGGAAAGAACAAGGAAAGAAGGGGGTCAGACTTGAGCAGAAATGTAAAACTGAAACCATGTTCAGAGTATCTAGAGATGGGACAGCTGCTTCATGTGTCAGATGCCCAAGAATGTAGCGGTAATTAGGGCCAGGTTTGAGTGGCTTTGGGGGCTGCTCCCTGTGTGAGAACTAGACTGGGGACGTTTCCGTGTGCTGTTGCTCAAGGCTTCAATACAGCTCTTCCAATCACACTTCTTTCTTGCACATTTCAATATATACTTGGGAAATGAAACTGATATTTGTAAAACTTGAGAAGTCATGTGTGACTTTTGAAGATGAAAGGTGTTTGGTTTCTAAGAAAGTAGTGTATATTTTTAGTATCTTGTTATTTCCTGGTTGCGAATGTGTCATCTTACAAAAGAGACATGTTAAAATGAACTACTTTCATCACATTTTTAGGTGCCTTCTCTTTTGTTATGATATCAGAGAGTTTGGAGTTATAAGTATTTAAAAGAGGATAAGGCTGTCTCAAATGTGACAGGAGAAATCCTCTGAGTGTTTGGATTGATCCTAGCCTAGGGGATATGCCAAGAACTATGTCATGAAACCTGAACTTGGAAGGACATTTGTAAAGCATACATATGGCTTTCCCCCAAATTTTAAATATCAGAATCAGGAAGCTGGCAGCAGTCACAAGGTTTGGGTGTGCCTGTGCCTGTATCCATGGTTTATGTCTATCTCTGATATCATTCATTGCACAATCAGTATTTGTTTTGCTTCAGATGATCTTGAACTAGTTAACAAACATGATGACTCTTTTCTGTGTTCAGTTTTGTGTGTGTGATGTTAGGGATTGAACTTAAGCTTTATTATTGAGCTACATCTCCAGCCCCTTTTTCCTTTTTTATATTTTGAAACAGGATCTTGCTGAGTCACTAATTTGCCCAGGCTGGGTTCAAACTTGTGATCCTTCTACCTTCAACTCCCTGAGGGCTGAGATTACCAGTGTGTGCCATCACACCCAGCTATGCTCACTTTAATGTGGAACCAGCATAGCAAAGCAAATTTCTAACCTTTATTTATTAGCCTAAGAAACATTTAATTAATATCTATTTAAAACTCAGTACTGTCTGGGCCTTGAAGTAGAGATTAAAGGAAGTTAGAAATATAGATAAAACACAGTGATATATGCCCACCCATGTTTATTGTGGTACAGTTTGTAGTAGCCTAATCTTGGAAACAGCCCAAATGTCCATGAACTGGTGAATGGATAAAGAAGACATGGTTTTTTATATAGTGGAATACTACTCTGCCATAAAGAAGGATAAACTTGAGACATTTCTAGGTAAACGGATGCACCTCAAGACCATACTCTTAAATGAAATAAATTGGACACACATATAAATAACACGTTGTTTCTTTAGTGAGGGAAATCAAAAGTGTTAATAAAGACCAAAACGGTACACTAGGTATTGTAAACTAGGAAGAAAATGTTCAAATGAGAAAGGGTACAAAGGAGGGGAAGGGGGAAAGGAAAGAAGGGAAAGCAAAAAAATGAGAAAAGAAGGAAAAATGGAAACAAAGCTTTTGTAAATGGGGAGTTGAAGCATTGAAGAGAGGATAGGGGGATGGAGGAGAAGAAGAACGCGGTATAACATGTACAGGTACAAATTCCCTGTGACGAATGTGATCATTACATATACCTGAGATGTACCAATAAAGTCTGATTGGAAACTGTAAAAAAAGAGAAATACAGGCAATCCAAGATTTTTGTCTATATCTAAAGGAGAAAGCATTGCAGCACGTAGTGGGCTCTGATGCAACAAAGAAGATGAGAAATTCCATAATGAAAGAATAGAGAGGAAGAAGATTTGTTACTGGAGGAGGTTAGGGAAATCTTCATGGAGCGGATGCTATTGGAACTGGTCTGAATCTTATAGCAAGGTAGTTAATCTGGAAGAGAAGCTAGAACAAGGCAGAGACAGAGAGAGAGAGAGAGAGAGAGAGAGAGTGGTCTCTCAGGAATGATCACTGGGGCCAGGTTGAGCAGGATTTGGGGTATGTGGTTGTGGTTCAGGAGCTTGAACCTTCAAGCTTTCAGGGAGATTTATTGACAAGAAGAGCCTCAGGTATATCCTAGCAGGGTTTATGGCCCCATGTCAGAAGGAAGGTCTGAGGACATAAGTTCGAGGATGTGACCCTCGGCTCTGTTTAAGGACAGCATATTTCTCTCAGCCCGGTGTGGACACATTTAGGCTTCTTTTAAGAAAGGTTGAACTGTTCTTTAAAAAAATGAAACAAAAGAAAGAAAAAAAGATGTTTTCTTTCCCTCCCACAATTTGAGGCTTTGGCTTCTATTTCAGTTCTGTTGTTTGTCTTTCTTCTACGAGTGCAGGTCCAGTGATCTTTATTACAGAATTCCATGGGCTGCTTGTACAGTGTAAATACCAATGATGACTACCAGAACAACAACAACAAAAACCTTTCGAGAGAATGAAGAGGCAAAATTTACTATAGCTTGAAATGGATAAGTGCTGTCCAATTGGCTTTTTTAAAAAAACTGTGAAATATAGAATAGAAAACGCTCAAAGATTTCCTTTTTAGAACTTGGTAAAAATGATAGCAGATGAACGTTAGGCAAAATCAAGGGGGGATTTTGCTCACATATAAAAAGTTTGTAAGAAATTGAGTTGAGTCTGGTTTCAGTACTTGCTGAAGTTTGTGGCTGTGTCAACAAAGATGGGGTAACAGTAAGCATATTTCAGATCCTAAACAGAGCCTCATAGTCTGGAATAGAGAGTAGCTTTAAAGTGCTTTAAAATGGGTTTCCTTTTCTTTCCCTCCAGCTGTGCCTAGTGCTAGGGGAAGATGAACTGGCATGTTCTTTGTTACATAGCAACTTACCCACCCAGGAGAGTAAGGCACATTCGATTTTCATAATTGTAAGTCCTTTCAATCAGCTGGTAGTGAAGCGAGGAGAAAATAGACTGGGAGAGGCTTCATCGTCATTCAACATGACACTTCCACACCTGAAATATTTTAGCCAAATTTTCCAAAATGAAAGTGATGGTTTCATCACTTAAATGGTGCCATGATTTAAATACTCTCTGCAGCCTTTGGCCTCTCTTGATTACTGCCGTTTTTCTAACACCCCAGTGCTATCATTTGAATAGTGGGGATAAAGGCTCTGATAGCCAAGTAAACTTCTTAGTGTTACTTTTGTTGCTTCTTAATTTTACATATACCTTGTATTTGATTCATTTTCTGACCACCTAGAACTAAGTGATCCTTGGGTAACCTAATATCTCTTTATTGTGCATTTGCTTTTTACCTGAAGCAAATTCAGTCTTGCAAGGACTGGGTGGGAATTTAAGTCTCTTGCTCTTTATGAAGGCTCTCTAGTTATTGTGGCTAATGTTATAATTTTAATAGAGTTAAGTATCGTACTGAAATTTTCTTGAGAGTTTTTTTTTTTTTTTTGATCTTTATGACTTGAATTTGGGGATTTTGCAAAACTTATAATTTAAGCAATCCATTGCTGGTCCTATATAAAGACTAAAGTTTGAAGGTAAAGGATTTTTAAAAAGCTTTAATGTTAGAAAAAAATGTAAACATTAACATAAAAGATAACTTGACAGAAGATTTTGACAAGCTTGCATGGTAGGAAGGATGAGGGGTCTGTCTTCCTAGCAAGACAATAATCACTCTGGTAGCATCTGTCTGATGTGCCTGTTCTGGAACGGTGCTGTCTGCTGAAGGCATGCAACGTCCAGAGGAGGACTTGGAAGGCAATGGTAGTCATTTTTCTTCGACCTTGGCTCTTAGCACAGTCGCATCTACCATTCCACACCCTTAGGTCTATGTTTGCTACATAATATGATAACAATACATATTTAAAGGTGCAATAGTTTGTTTGAAAGTTAATATTATTGTACATTTGGTGTGTAACTTTATTTTTTTCTATATAACAAGAAGTTAACAAGTTTAAAAATTACTAGTTTATGTTTTTAAATACAGAGTACGGCAATGAAGAAATAAGTTAGCAACGTGTATACATGTTATGTAAGTTTCTATAAATGCGAATTAGAATATATAACTTTAGGGTAGTAAATATAACCCTTATTGTAACTACAAAGAAACTAGATATAGACTATACATAAAAAGAAATGATAAAGAAATTTAACCATTTCACTATAAACAGCTAAACACAAAAGAAGATAATAATGCAATAAATGAAGACCAAAAATCTCAAAGACATATAACAAAAAATGGAAGAATGAAATAAGTCCCTCTTTATTAATCTCATTTTTTTGTATCAGGAATCAAACTCAGGACCTTGCGCTTGCCAGGCAGGTGCTTATGCCACTGAGCCATATCCCCTGCCTTAATCTCATTTAAAAAGGGAGGAAATTCTCATATAGATGAACATGGATAAATCATGAAGACACTATGCCAAGTGAGTAAGTCAGTCACAAAAATGTCAAACACTGTGTGATTCAATTTACATGGGCCATTTAGGGGAGTCACAATCGTAGAGACAGAGCTTGAGTGGTGGGTGCCCAGGATTGGGAAGACAAGTTCATAGTTAATAGGTAGAAATGTTCCATTTTCCAAAATCCATAGATGGATGAGTGTGAGAATTGTCAACAATATAAATGTACTCATACCATTGAAAGGTGCAGTTACAATGATTAATTTTCATACTATGTGTATTTTATCACAGTAAAAATTAAAAAAGAAAACAAACGTGACAGCATACTGTATAAAGCTTTAACATTTTCCAAGTGCTTGTCTATCTCTCTCTGTGTGAACAGGGACCCTGACTGGTGTATTTTAGAGAAGTATCCATAGTGTCTGCCTAGAACCTTGTGTGTAATAAACACTCAGAAATAGCTGTTAAATATTGCTGAGTGACTATATTTTCTCTTTTAAGCATCAAAACTTCTGCATGCAACTTGATAGAATATAACCAGGTCTATGTTTTATAAAGAAAACAGAAGCACTTGTGTAGCAAATAGTAAATATTGAATTATTGGTCTTGGAGTAAATAAAAGGTTAGGTTTCTCAGAATCTCTGTTTATAACATCCTCATCAACAGGTCAATTTATAATCTTGTTTGATGTGTGCTTCTGTTTAAAGGTATCTTATTGAATGTGAATGGTTGATTTGCTAACATGAAAGTCACAGAAACATCAGGCCTGAATCATGGTTATCTAACCTGTGTATTTGCTTCTCGAGGTATATCAGAAGCTTCTTACGTTTAGGAGTCCCAGACATGCTTGGGAGGCCTTAGAAATATGAAATGCTACCAGAAATTTACCAAGGTTAAAACTTAGGCCAATAAAGAGACTACAAAAAGGACACTTGTTACAGTGTCAGAGATAAAATTAGAAGCAAGGGTTTGCTGTGTTCTACCTCAGCTGGGAAGATTTGCACCAGCAAGGTCAAGGCCAGGAAATAAAATTCCCTTGGCTTGGATAAATCTTGTCCTGAGAATGGGTTTTCAGTGAGGTTAGCACACAGTCCCTGATATTTCTGGGGCCACATTTTGTAGGACTGCTCAGCAGTCCTGGGACATTGCAGTGCAGGCTTTTGCGAAGAATTTTCCTACGTTCAAGCCATCATAAATGAAGCAGAAAAAATTGTTAATCAAAGAAATATGTATTACTATTGCTTCCTTCTAGTGAGATGGTATACTATTCCCAGGGGAATGATTTCATTTCTCTGGAAGAGCTCTTTTGGTCAAGAACTACAAGACAGGGCTGGGGGGGTGGTGCGCTATAGTTCAGTGGAATAAGTGCCTGCCTGACAAGCGTGAAGTCCTGAGTTTGATCCCCAGTACCACCAAAAAAAAGAACAACAAGACTTCCTGGGCATATGGGGCATAACTCATGATGAGAGAAAGATACTGTTCCTCATAATAAAGGAAAATAGATAGAAGAGGCATTATCTGTCGATGGAAAGGGAGGAGGGATGTGAGGAGGAGGTGGTAAGAGGAAGAAGTCCTCAGAGGATGGACAGAGGCTGTGTGTGACTAATGGAGAAGTAAGAAATTCCCTGAGAAGTTTCCTGTAGGCAAGAATGGCTAGTACATGTCTGCCTTTAACTGCTTTTGAAAAGAAGTAATTTCCAGTTCTGTGTTGAAATTATTCTCTGTCACCCTCCAGGCAATTCTCCGCACACAATTCTGTGCTCGAGGTATTTCAGGAAATTCAGAAAAACCATGGTGTCAACACGGTTGGAACATGGTTGGCAGAAGGCTCTCTGTCAGAAGAGCTGGGGACAGAGGGGCACAGGGGGCAGAGTGGACTGCAGCTTTATCTCAACATTAGAGTGTGGTTTGTTTCAGAAGAAGGAAGGCCACGCAGGCTGAGGGCGTCGGGGCTCTGGGCACACGAGTGAAGTCAGAGGCGTAACTGTGGGGTGAATGGATAGGATTTTGGAGTGCCTAACTGAGAGAATTGGTAGCTTATATAGTCACCAAATTCATTGTTTTATGTTGTTAAATTTAATGTGACTCTTTGGAAATGTATCTACCCTATATAAGGAATCTTCCCAAAAGTTTGTCTACGTATAAGTATTAGTCTGGAAATGCAGTTGGCAATTAAGACTGAGGAAGGTGGCAAGAAATCATGCCAACTAGGAAATGTCATGCATCCAGTGCCCTGGCAAAACCCTGACAGGACCTTGATACTGGTACTGCAGAAATGTGACTGCTACTGAACAAGGAACGGAGAGAAATGGGAGGGGCAGGATGACAAAAGTGTCAGGGGACCCATGGAAGGTGGCTGCAGGAAGTTACACACTTGGCATATTCCCTCCATCCCTGAGACATGACATCATTTTGAGGAAAGGCAAATGAATCTACTTGGTGAAAGCCAGGCAAAGTGGAAGTGGTGCGAAGTACCTTCAGCTGCCGTGTTATCATACCTGTACTTTTTAGATGTAAAGGCCTTAAAGATGCAGGGATAGGAGGGAATGACAGACATCACTCAAGACCGACCTTCTGTTTCATATAAAGTTGTCAGATTTGAGTGCATATAAGTGAGTGAGACACCAAATTTTATTACGTTCGGCAGTGTAATTATCTTCCAAACAAGGGCTACTTTTGGGGAAAAATGGCCCATTTGTGTATAGGAAAACGTTTACTGTGATGTCTTCCAATGTGATTAAATGGATGTCTGGGTTTCCGGCTCCTTCTAAAGCCTGGGAGAGGATTAGATCACTCATTCCCAACTGGCCATTTCTCTCTGGATGGGAGAATCAGTGCTAATTGATACTTTTTATATTTAATTACACTTAATTTCTTCTGTCTGGCTGCCCTGAAACCAAGAAGAGGAAAACAGTGTTCTACATGCAAATCTTCTAACATAAACATTCTTAACCTCATTTGCTTCTGGATTGCTCCAAATATAGAATCCTTAAGATAAGAACAGTTTAAAGTGGTTTCATATCTGTATTTTGATCCTGTCTTTTGAGTCTCTCTTTCTTGAAACTATCTTTGAAATTTCTGTGATGGAAATTGGCTTATTTTCTACATCTCTAATTCAACTCTTCTGTGGTCATCATTAATGTAATTATTTCTGAGCCTTTTTGTGGTCTGATTCCATGACCTTTAGTCTATCTCTCTTTCTCTTTGAGGCACCGGGCAGTGCTCTGATCTCAGTGCTCTTGTTAGTGGTTTTGAGGACCTCTCTCTTTTCCAAATCTCAATGCCTTTCACTTCCTTTTGGATAAAATTCCCTAACTGGCCCCCACTGTACTATTTCTGATTTTTTTTTCTATTTTCTTATCCCAGTCAGGCTCCTTAATTGGATTTTCCTCATTTGGAAAACCCCATGCACTCCTCCCTGACTCTATGAATCCATCCTTCAGAAGCAGATCTTACCTTGTTTGCTCTGAGATGCCTTCCCTGACTGCCCCAGTCTGATGAGCTCCTTCAACCTCCCATGAGTTACTACCAAGTGTGTTCACATGCCACACTAGACAGTAAATCCAGGCAACTGAATGGAATAGAATGGAGTCTCAGATCCGGGGAAGATGGCGACCGGGTGAGCAGCAAGGGAGCGAACCTCCTTAATAAACACCACCAGCTCGAGACAGACTTGGTGAGCGTGAATGCCGGAACCTCGGCTGGGAAGTTTAAACTGGGCGTATTTCTCTGAGATGCCGGGGGAGATGTGGTAGGGCGGACCAGGCTGCCGGGGCGAGACGTGGGAAAG